>APFE030971844.1:0-10481 GCA_000404065.3 Pinus taeda
TTTATCCATCATCAATATAAAACTTAATCCATCATAATAATAATAAAATATAAGAAGACATAACGATAATAAAAAAATATATGAAGAAATAACGATTTGAAAACAAAAGGACAAAGAAAAGCGCTATAGAAGTCAATGATAACGAGCTAGGACGAGAATCTTTCTGGGTCTTGAATTGTAATTAAAAAAAATGTTTGAAATTGTTTTTAGAGATAAGTTGTGGAGAAGTATGGAAGAGATTGGAATGTTAGGTGAATATCTATAAGTTTTAATAAGAAATTTGATATTAAAATTAAAATTAAAGAGGAATTTTCAAAATGTTTTGGTATTGTCATTGGGGTTAAGTTGGGTTTTGAATTGTAATTAAAAAAAATGTTTGAAATTGTTTTTAGAGATAAGTTGTGGAGAAGTATGGAAGAGATTGGAATGTTAGGTGAATATCTATAAGTTTTAATAAGAAATTTGATATTAAAATTAAAATTAAAGAGGAATTTTCAAAATGTTTTGGTATTGTCATTGGGGTTAAGTTGGGGTGTTTCTTTTCTCTATTCTAATTGATTTATATATTAATAAGCTAGAAGAATGGCTAAGTAACACTATTGGAGAGGGTATTCAACTAGCGGGTTATGTGGTGAAACTATTTTTGTATGTTGATGATCTTATCCTAATTGTAAAATATGCTCAAGGTTTCAGATATTATTTGAAGGCCTTAGAGATTTTCTGTCAAAAGGTTGGGATGCAAGTGAACACTAGCAAAACCAAAGTCATGATCTTCTTATTAAAGCAGAAAAAGATGCTGGTTAGCTTTATATTTGAGAAAAAATCCTTGGAGATAATGGAATAATACAAGTACCTAGGAATTGTTTTTAGCAACAGTTTTACTTGGGAGACATGCATAACTAAAAGGATACAAGGGGGATGGAGAGCTTCTTACCTCCTTCAGAATAGATGTAGGAAAGCAAAATTGTGGGACTGGAAAACCAAGAAAACTCTTTTTGGAGTGTTGGTTACCCCGGTTGTCTTCTATGGATGTGAAGTTTGCGGGAGTAGCATGTCAAATCACAAGTAGAGACAACTAGAAAGAATTCAAAATCACTTAATCATTAGTAATTTCAAAGTCAAGTCAAGTGTCCCATATGAGATCTTGCTCGTAGAAGTTGGAATGTTCGCAATGGAGGCTTCAACAATAGCATGTCAAATCACAAGTAGAGACAACTAGAAAGAATTCAAAATCACTTAATCATTAGTAATTTCAAAGTCAAGTCAAGTGTCCCATATGAGATCTTGCTCCCAGAACTTGCTCCCAGAAGTTGGAATGTTCGCAATGGAGGCTTCAACAATTATTCGTTTGTTAAGTTATTTAAAAAATGTGGAAAGCATGGATGCACAGGGTTGGCCCAAGATGAAGATGATTGTTACAGAGGAGCTAAAGTTTAGGAAGAAAAATTGGAGGAAGCAAAATGACAAGTGGATGAGCAAATGGTGAATAAATTGGCAAACACTGTCCTAGTTCTAAAGTGGAAATAAAAAAGTGGGTACTTGAAAAATTCAAGATTGCCATGTGGGAGAAACAGGATGCCAAGTTTCCAAAAATTTCAACCCATCATAGTCATGACGAAAAGACTTATTTGAGTGCTGCAATCAAGGGAAAGGCTAAAACTAGGAAAGACTAAAACTTTAATAGTGCCGCTGATGACTGGATCTCACCATTTTTGGTGCGAAATGGGTCTTTGAGGACTGGATCTCACCATTTTAGGTGCGAAAAAGGTACATGGATAACTGCCAAGGCAAAGTTGGTAGCAAGAAATTACATCTTTTGCAGGAAAAGAAAATTAAAACTAAATAGCACTTCATCAAGAAATATCCAGCTTATGAAGACATTCATAATCAGTTTGAAAATAATTTAACAATAGACAGTTTGAATACATTGTTTGAAGAAATTTGTAATTTCTTTATTAAAATTCATGACAAAAAAGTTGTTTTAAAAAAAACTTGAGAGGGTGATGTTTTGTTCAGTTTGAAATATAGATTGCTTAGACAACTAGATCTCATAGATGTCATTAAAATTCATTCAATTTCATGCAAATCTGATATCTATGAAGGACTACGCTCCCTCATTGTTGATTTTATTAGAAGGCTAGAATGAGTCGTTTGAATGTCTTTCTGTTTAAAACATTCAACGCATGACTGCGGATATTCTGCAGATGAACGGTGACGGGTGACAATTTCAAAATGCACAAGATGCGAAACGGAACGAATTTAGTTGACCTTCAAATGAAACCAAATTCATGTTTTCACATGTAACCTATAATTCACTGTCCGTTCAACATGGTACATTAAGCAATACATAACACTGCGGCTACCCAGAAACCGGAAGATTACGCGGCAATATATGACCCCGCCCGCTTCCCCAAAACCCCACCATTACACGCTGGCCCGCAACAGCGAGATAAGGCGTTCACATTAATTACATATTTCCCTCTGAAACTGCTACTTTGACCTTCAATAACAGGCCGTGCTTGCTCTCTCTTTCAGATTGCGATCTCTCCTTTATAAAAAATGCAGTTGTCTGACGAGGTAGAGGAATTGTCTCGATAGTTAAAAGTAGTTGAATCTGCATACATTTGTTTTAAATTTTTTTTGTAAAAATAGTGAATAGAGTTTTTAGGGTAAAAATAAATTCAACACGATCAAAAAACATTAAAATATTTATAAAATTTTAAATTTAACCATTGAATTTACAAAACTCCTCCGTGGCCTCGTTAGACTGGCGATAAAAAATCAATGCCCATGATCCGGACCCCTTCTTGGTCACCAAATTTTTCATATAAACAGCTGCTTCAGCCGTGAATTGGTCAAACCGTGCTCATTCTTCAAGATTTTATTCCGGGAAATCAACTCCGACACACGATCAATCTCCTTTTAAATTTCCCTCTGCTTAACTGAATCCCGTGCTCGAATTTGGAAATATTCGCTCTCGCCATGATTCAATCGGCGTACATTTCTTTATCTCACGCTCCAGCGTTTCGTCCTAGAAATCCCAGCCATATCTGGTCTGGGAATACAAGCGAAATTCCGGCTGCTGCTTCTGGTGACTGCACTCTTTTCCCTGTGAAATCGATAGTGTCCAAGACTCTCGTCTGTCAGTCATCTCTAAATCCATGGAACCCTTCCAACAAACGTCCGTCCGTAAAGCAGAAGCCGTGGTCGCCTATGCTCGTACGGGCGGTGGAGAAACCCCAACAGAACGTGCGCAACTCTGGTGTTCGTAAGACCGCCCAGCCACTTGATTTGTCTCTCGACATCAAGGTCGTCGACAGGCCGATTGGCCGGCCGATATTCCCCGGTGAGCACGAAAAATTTAGGACCCAAGATCCCGTGCAGGAAATTCCCCCGCTCTCGCCCAAAGAATCCCTCAGCCAGGAGAACTGGCGACAATATCAGGGATCAGAAAACTGGGCTGGGCTTGTGGGCGATCGATTGCATCCGAATCTGAGACGAGAAATCGTGAGATACGGCGAGTTTGCGCAGGCCACCTACGACGCATTCGACTTTGAGCCCCATTCTAAATACTGCGGAAGCTGCCGATACGGGCTAGACAAGATGTTCCACAAGGTGGGGCTGGACAACACGGGTTACAACATCACCAAGTATCTCTACGCCATGTCGGACATTCACCTCCCTAAATGGTTCGGCCGCCCATCTTCCGTGGACGACAATACATGGAGCAGGGATTCCAACTGGATTGGATACGTTGCGGTGAGCACAGACGAGGAGGTGAGGAGCCTGGGGAGGCGAGACATCGTGGTGGTGTGGAGGGGGACTGTGACGCAGCTCGAGTGGATGGAGGATTTTCAGGATATTCTCCATCCCCTGGGAGAGGTAGGCAGCCTGCACGAGAATTCATCAGTGAAGGTGGATTGAGGGTTTCTGAGCATATATACCTCAAAGGACCACAACACGAGATACAACAAGCTCAGCGCGTCCAAGCAGGCAATGAAGGAGCTCGGCCGCCTGGTGGATGTGTATACGCAGAAAGGAGAAGACGTGAGTATCACCATGACCGGCCACAGCCTCGGCGGTGCCCTCGCTCTGCTCAGCGCTTACGAGGTCGCAGCGAAGGGCCTCAATTCGCTGAAAACCGATCCCGACAGGAACGTCCCTGTGACTGTGTTCTCTTTCGGAGCTCCGAGAGTGGGCAACTGGGCTTTCAAAGACAGATTGGAGGCTATGGGGGTTAAGGTTCTGCGCGTGGTGAGCGAACAGGACATGGTGCCCAAGATGCCCGGGATCATCTTCAACGAAGGGATGGAAAAATTCGAGCGACTGATGAAGCCGTTGTTTGACCGTTTCCCCTGGACATACGCTTACGTTGGAGTGGAAATCAAGTTGGATCACGGACGTTCGCCTTCTCTGAAACCAAATCTCGACCCTGCAGATTATCACAACCTGGAGGGATATCTTCATTTGTTGGATGGGTACGAGAGCTGGTGCGCCCAATTCCGATCAGGGAATGCCAAACGAGACGTGGCGTTGGTGAACAAGGCTTCCGACATGCTGAGGCCGGAGTTAATGGTGGCGGGGAACTGGTATCAATTGGAGAACAAGGGCCTCGTCCGCAACTCCTATGGAAGATGGGTGCAGCCTGAACGAGATGCCGAGGATATCCCATCTCCTAACCACATACTAGTGCAAGAGTCTCCGGGTTTCGAGGTTCCAATATAGTAAATGTGTACAGATCAATGTGTGAAAGTAATGCATTTTCGCTATTTTTTATATATAAAAAGAGTATCTTAGTTTTTAGTAATAGATTTTTCGAGACTCTGACTAGCAAGCAGTGATCAAATTATTATTTTTATTTAGAAGAGCACACATTCAGGTCGCCCTTCCATAATGAAAAGCATAAAAAAAAGAAGCAATTTAATTGACAACAGTAAATTATCTTCAAATTTCTTTTTTTTTAACACATGGTAAATCGGTAATAATTTGGAACTAATGTGGTGAATTCGAAGGCAACATATTAGACTTCCCTTCCAACAAGAATAGCTTGAAGACCTACTGATCTGCATTTACAATAAAATATATAATTGTTGCATATGGTAATTAATCTAAACTCAAGGCATGCTTTTTGATCTTCTATAAATCTTCAATTGCTAGTGTTTAAAAGGCTTCAATTTTTTATATATTAAACTTTTCTTTTATACAGCTGTTCCAAGTTCGAATGTAATAATTCTCCAATGCTTAGGATGTCATTTCTTATATGTTGTTTGAGACTTTGTGAGGTTAATGTGTATTGTTTATGGATTTGTTGTTTGAGGCTTTGCGAGATTAACAATTTTACTTAATGTTAGAATCTTTCTACTGAGCATACCTTATATATATATATATGTGGTACATTGTTCAATTCAGTACCTCCATACACACATATATATATGTATGTGCTACTCTGTTCAATACAGTACCTCCAATTCCAACAATGTTGTATGGCAAACTTTCATTCTGGCTCGTAACATGTTTATGATAGATTGCTTCTCTTGTGCATACCAAAGTTTCTTTTATAACTTCACTATATCAATATTTAGCACAATTTTTAATTCAATACTTCAGTTTTTCCAATTCCATACAAGTGAAATCGATCTCACACTTACAACTATTGATTGTGAACTGCTGGTGTAACTATTCTATGTTGTCAAGGTCTTTATGATATTTTCTATCAAATTTGTTTCGCAGAAATTTGTTAGAATCATAGTTTGAGTTTTCATTGAATCTATTAATATATATATATATATAAATATAATATAATATATAATAAAAATGATTTGGTAAATTCTAATTAAAAATGTCAAAACATAAATAAAAGCATGGATCATTGAAATAAAATCCAACAAAATTGTTTTACCAAATCTCAATTAAAAACTCTAAAACATAGTATAACCACACCTTGCTATTGCTTAACCACACCTTGCTATTGCTTAGCACATAGACTTATAAATGAAAAGATATTAAGCCACCGTCATTTTTACCATTATCAAATAGAAAGCTATTAAGCCTTGATCACTCTTATTAGTAATAGATAAAAATAAAAATGATAGAATTTGAAAAAAATGCAGCTTTCTGGTGAGATAATTGCTCATTGAATAAACTGCACCAACGAGAGTGGAATCATGAAAATAGGAGTGGAATCATGAAGAATAGGAGGGGAAGTCTACATAAAAGTTTAGAGAAGTTGGGAAGGTACCTTAGAACGATATTGCTTCAGAGAAATAGTGCTCACCGAAACCTTTGTACAAGAAACTCTCCACGCTACACACTCACCAAAGTTGCTGAAAACAAGAAATGAGAAAACAAATCACCTTACCGATTTTGAAAATAATTAGATGAATTATTGTTCACAAAGAAATCAAATTGATAAACACCACACTATACAATACCTTAAAAATATGACTCTGTTGTAGTATTCTTACAATTCAGTAGGGGCTTTGCAGGCAATGCTCTGCCACGGACGCTGGAATCAAGAAATTATAGTAGTATTCTTACTATTCACTAGGGTGATTTGCGCCCAATGCTCTGCTGATGCTAGAATTAAGAAATTAAAAACAAACTGACAAAGAAATGTTAATCCATAAACACTTGCAAATAACAAATGAATAACTAAAATAGAAACCAGAAAAATTAGAGATTCCAATTGCTGTTCATATTAATATGAAGAAAGTTCAGATTTCTCTTACCTTATCCATCCATTCAACAGAGGAACGAGCTAATTCATCCATCCATTCAACAGAGGAACAAGCTAATGTGTTTCACTGAAATACCTTTGTTTCCAAAATGTTTTCCTCTTCATTATGCACTGGCTGGCCCTAAGTGGTTAATATCACAAATCTCCGTTGTCACTGTCTTTCTGAAAAAGCTAGCATGGAAAGCTTTATTCCATTTGAATCTAGCTTTATTTCATTTGAACCTATCATGGAAAGCTTTATGCACAAATTAGAAAACTCAATTCAAAAGGAAACTGTTGTTTTCAAAATGGGAGCAACTCAGAATTATTCCATTTGAATCTAGCTTTATTTCATTTGAACCTATCATGGAAAGCTTTATGCACAAATTAGAAAACTCAATTCAAAAGGAAACCGTTGTTTTCAAAATGGGAGCAACTCAGAAACTATTGTTTCTGAAATGATATTGAACATCAGTTGAGAAAGGAAATTTACAAGTTTAACCATTGTAATTTCTGATAGACACACAGTGCATTGACAGCTAGAAATTGAAATTCTGAAAGTTTGGATTTCAGAAAAAATGAAATTAAAAAAAAAAAATTAGAAGGATTGACAACTTAACAACCCTTCTTAAAAAAAATTATAATATTATTCCAATTTTTTTTTAAAATGGCAAAATTCAAATTTTAAATTTCTTTTGACTAGTAAAATTTTTTCCCTACTTCTATGACGTGCCAGAGGTGCTTTGAAGGGCTGTGATGTGTTCAAATTTGATCACTGCTAGCAAGGCATGTTGGAATTAAAAAGCCAAACAAATTGCAATCATTTACAGTCTGTCAATATGATCTTTCAAAAGGAAATATAGCACTTACAGACATGAACAGTGCTACTAAAGAGCATATTAACTCTCAAATATTCAAAGAAAAAACTAGAAATATGAAAGCTGCAGCATATTAACTTTCGAATATTCAAAATCTAAGTTCTGAAAAATTTAGAAAATATGAAAGCTGCCGGAGTAGACCCTGCTGTCTTGTATATATGAAGCTTAGGAGATGACTCCAGGTGTTCCAGTCACACCTTTTTTGGAAAGCATATATGTAATACTGTTTTGCAATGTGTGTAAAGCATATCTGTAATATGGTTTTTGTTTCAGGAAAATGTGTGCAAATGAGATGTGCTGAAAGGTGAATTTTATGGATTTAATACGTTTCATCCCGTATGACATCACTGGAGGCCGAAAGCAATTGAGCCTTTTTATCCCATCAATGCAGCTTCCTAAATTCCCAAATACCCGAATATCTTTGATGTTGAGCCACTGAAACAAGTATAAAAAACCTCAGATGCAATAATTTCTGCCCATTTATTAGTACCCTACCACCTTAAAAACATGTTTATGTGTATGAAAGATATATAATTTATCAGTTCTGTTGAACATATAAAAATCAGTCACAAAGTTTATAATATAGAGAAAATCAGATTGTCCTCTGATAATCCACAATCAAAGAAAGAGCATGTCAATTGCTTGAAAGAAAACTGACTTTATTACATTCTTGGAAGAAAAACTGATTTTATTACATTGTTCCGAAAAACTGATTTTATTATATTGTTCCGAGAATTGTTATTTTTTTGTCTAAATAAGCCTTTATCTATTTGAATTGGATGCTAAAGAATTGTTTGGATGACCAAAAGTGATCGGAATATGGGCAAAACAATTTCAAAAAATCTTGTAGATGCAGTGTTTGAACTTTATTTTTGATAGTAGAAATAGATTCAGCACCATCAAAAACATCTAGGACATTTAAAATTTTGAAATTTAACAATTATAACTTGGATTTACAATAATCTTTACCAGATATTTTCTAAATATAACCTAAATTTCCATAACAATCCAGACAACTCCTCAAACTAATTAAACTATGGCATTTGGATTTGTTATTACAGAATTCATGGATCCTTTGATTCTATAAATGTGATGAGATGCATGAAATTTGAAATCATATTTTGATATATTGATAACAAGGTGTAGTTTCTTATTTGGAATGTTCCATTCATCAATCTATAATAAGTTTGGAATTTCTAGGTGATATTTGATTCTTTTGCCACTCAGATATTTAGAGAAAATAATTGTGGATAATTGTTTCACACTTTGTCTATATTTACACAATAAAAAATGGAATATGAATTGTTTACAAAAATTCAGCCTCCCATCCATCCTTTTGATGTGTGTCGTCACGCGGCTCTATTTTCAGTTTTACTTTACATATTTATTGCCTAGCATATTTATTTCTTTACATATTTAATATTTATTCATATTTATTTATTGCTCTGTTTTCGATGGTTTTGATTTGGTCTTTTACTTTATTATATAGGGTTAGTTTCATTTTTATTTTATAGGAAATTTATTTTAATATTTAACATTTTATTTTGATTCCAATTTCTACTAATATAATTTTTAGGGTTAGTTTTATTTTCATATTATATTAGGTCTATTTCAACTTTTAACATTTTATTTTGATTTCCAACTTTTACCACTATAATCTCTAAGACACGGGTCCATTTCAACCTTTAATACTTCATTTCTATTTCAACTTCTACCACTATAACCTTTAAATACCTACCCTAAAAACTTTATAAAATTAATTATTATCATTCTATAAATTTATATAATTATGAAATATATAACTGTTGGATATTTATTTTAAAATTTATTTTGTTATTAGTTATACCACTTTAAATTTATAAATAATTGATTTATATATAATTAATAAGAAGTGGAAACAATTACATTAAAATTGTTAATTATCTAAATACATTGGCTATATTATAAACTAATCTCATTACCAAGTTATAAAATAAAATTTAGTAGAATGAATTCAATATTTATTCGAACGTTCATAATTTATTTAATATCTTTTATATATAGTATTTGAAATTATTTTTGATGAGTTTTAATTTTTTTTTTTTGTAAGCTTGGTAGAACCTTCTCAATTTCGATTTAATATCTTTTATATATAGTATTTGAAATTATTTTTGACAGAGTTTTAATATTTTTTTTTGTAAGCTTGGTAGAACCTTTTCATTTCAGAGTTTTTACATGTTCGTTATTCACCCCATTTCCGGGGAGGGTAGCACAAGAATCGAACCCAAGATCTCTGGTTCGGTGAGACTTCATTTCCAAGACCATTGCCACTTGAGCTACCCCATGTGGACTCATGAGTTTTAAAAATTAAATTTGAATATATAGTATAATACTATATAATTTTAATTAAAAAAAATTATATTGGATTTAAATATTGAAATTAGTTTAATAAACTTTTAAAATTTAATTTTAAAAAACTATAATACACAATTTTAATTTAAAAAAAAAATTCATTGCATATAATAATATGGAAGAAAACTAAAAAGTTTTTATATAGCTTTAAGTTAAATTAATAAAAATTATAATAATTTTTAACATATATAATGGTTTTGAGAAGGATTAACATTTCTATAAATTTATGAATTTCTTGATCAGATAACAATCTAATCACTTTTTTTAAAATAAAGGAAAAAGTTTTTGTTTTTTCATTCATATATATATATATATATATAGAATTTGGTGTTAGATTTACATAAATACATTAAAAAAGCTAATTTTTTGTAAAATTAACAACATTGAGGGGTGGCAGGGGAGGTAAGAGCAAGTGGGGCCTTTTTTAGGCTCGACGAAAAAATTGTTTTGCAATATCAGTGGGGCTTAGGTACAACAATGAACAACCAAGTTGAGTA
>APFE030971850.1:0-17205 GCA_000404065.3 Pinus taeda
AAATTTGGCTATGAGTGCTTTTGCAAAACATCACCTCTTCGACGATCGTTCAAGCCTGCTAGAACATAGAACTGGCTGACCAGTGCTTGTTCTCCTAAATTGCCCACAAGCTGAGTCTGTCTTTGCTACAGTGTTCAAGTTACAAACACTGAATCAAATGTGGAGGCTGTGGTTATTCTATAATATGTTCGAGTATATAGATAGATTAAATATCACGTAAATTTATTTATGTATTTCTGCAGGGTTGTGGTTTATTGTTGTATATGCTTTACTATTGATGCAGCCTTGTAAGTGAGAGCGCACTGGTGACATTTAGGAGTTTTTGTTGACTGATATATCTATATGTTGACTTCCATGATACTGGTTTTTGTTGACTAATATATCTAGCTTCCATGATAATGCCACTGAAGTTCAGTTGGGGATTCTGAAAACTCAACATGGTATCATTCAAGCTTAAACCACAAAAAGCCTCTAAGGAATTAAACATGATACTCGTTTCTAGTTTTCTGGTTTTGTATCAATTATGGTATCATTTTCATTTACATAAATATTTTCGACTGTGAATTTATGGCTTTTACATAATGGTTTATGTACAAATAAAAGATCAAATGTATTATGTAGGTTTCAGAATTGAACAAAAACATCAATGTATAATTACTGGAATTAAACAAAAACTTGAATTTATAATTCGTGAATTCTCGTTAAAAGATTTTAGGTAGTTAAATAATTTGTTTTTCCACTGGAGTGATGGAAGTGTTTAGAGATAAAAAATTATAATTTTATAATAATAAAACATTAATAGTTTTATTTAATCTATTATTGATAATAATAAAAATTAGAAATTACCATTTTCTAATAGTGGATCCTCAATGCGAAGAGAGTGAATGCAAACCATGGAAGTAAGGTTTTGTAAAGTAGTTTATTTCGAAGTCAAATCTATATGTTGTGTATACATTCTAGAGAATTTTCTTTAGAATTGGCTGAACTTGGAGAAGACTTGTCCAATTACATATTCTAATTCTCAGACTACAAAGGTTAATTTTTTTTTATTAAAAATAAATATTTCATTAAATTTTCTTCTTGAGAAAAAATAAGTCCAAAAATCAATGTGTGATAGACCATCCAGATCAACATGTTAACCATAAAAGTAACCAGGGACAATTTTTATAATTGAAATTACTCTTCGAGCTTCCTGCATGTCTCAAGAGTGTTAGCTATAGTAAACAATAGTATTGACATTAAGTCTATAAGTTTCCAAAGAGCCCAAATGAGAATTCAAGGATAGCCCCAAAGACAACAAGCAATGCAGAATTTTATGAAGCATTACAGTCAACAATAAGTAGAGGGGTCTACTCATAGTACCAGAAGAAGGTGGAAACCCCGGGAAAATAAGCATTGCAAAATTTTATGAAGAATTACATTCAACAATAAATATATGAGCATGCTTAGATAAAAAAAATGTAGAAACCAAAACGATCTTTTGGGCGAATTCAATACTAAAAGCATGAAAATATGTGAGTAGAGGCAAACATGATAATGATATCAAAAGGAATGAAAACGGTGCATCATTGAATCACCTGTCCCACAAACTCACAATAAACTAACTTTTCTCGAAGAAAAAATATAAATATTGTTCAGATCTTGGTACTTAGAGACTTAATGAAACTAAACAATATTGAAAAACATGAGGCTTAACAATTTAACTCAAATAATAGTTTATAAAAGAGAACTAAACCATATCAACATCTTAACCAGAAATATCACTTTGTTTAGTTGAAATTCCTAGGATGTCTGTGAGTGTGTCCAAAAGTGTCAATCTTTACAATTTTCAACATTTAAGGATTAAATTTAATTAAAACAACAGTAAACCATTGCACCTTATAACTAGGTCCAAGTACACAGCTAAGGTTACTCTCATCAGTCAAACGAAAGAGAGAATTTGTCAACTTGGTGCTCCCTAGATTGCGATTGCAAGGTGTCATTTCACTATCCCTTGGTAACCTCTCATTATTACGCACTCTAGTCTTTCTCAGAATAATTTGACAGGAATAATTCCAACGAAGATTGGGAAGTTAAAGGCCCTAGGAGTTCTCGACCTCAGCTTTAATTTTCTCTATGGTTATATTCCAAAAGCTCTATGTAATTGTACAAAGTTGCAATTGATCTGATTCTCATTAAATAACTTGGTGGGTAGTATATCAACAGAAATTGGTCATGTAGTCCAATTGGAACAACTCCGCCTGAGCAACAATATTCTTAGTGGAAGTTTTCCAACTTCTCTGAGAAACTGCACTTCTCTCCAGGTGTTTTCCATTGGATACAATGATCTCACTGGTCCAATCCACTCTCTACCCTCAATCTGGCTTAGAATGGCATGATGGGTAGCATAGTTGAAGCTATTGGCAATTTGATTGGGTCATCTACCTAAATATTTCTCAAAATAACTTTATTGATAGCATACCTGAAGCCATAAGAATATTGAGAGAACTGACCACCTTAAATTTAGGGACAAACAATCTAACTTGCAAAGAATCCCACTAGGAACATAGTTTGACACTTTCATTTGACGCTACTTCATTTCAAAGAAACAAATGTTTATGTGGTTTACCTCTACAAATATGCAAGGAAAAAAGAAAAATGGTTTATAAAAAAGAACTAAACAAGATCAACATCTCAACCAGAAATATCACTTTGTTTAATTGAAATTCCTAAGATGTTTGTGAGTGTCTCCAAAAGTCTCAGACTTTATAGTTTTCAACATTTAAGGTTTAAATTTAATTGAAACAACAGTAAGGTAATGCACTTTATAGATTGGTCCAAGAACATAGCTAAAGCTATCCTCAACAGCCAAACAACTTGCAAAATTACCATGTCTTCCCAATCCAAACCTAGAATGTTTGTGGTCACTATGAATAACAATAATGAAAAACATGAGTCTAAACAAATTAATTCAAACAATAGTAACTACTAGATCAACATCTTAACTAGAAAAGGAACCAAGTGACACTTTTTATAGTTGAAATTTCTCCTAGAGCTTCCTCCTAGAGCTTCCTTCATGTCTGAAGAGTGTTAGCTATAGGAATTGTTGTCGCACAGATTGTCATGACAACGCTCAGACCAGGGGCTGCCACTCTGATCCCTGATCTCTCCGTTTAAGCCTGTCTCCTGCGGCTAAGGGGGGTAGACCCTATGGAAAAATGATTGACCAACTGTGAAACAGTTGGGTTGGGAGACACGAGGAAACAAACACTCAATTGATTTGATTAAGTAAATAGACCAGTGCCTTATGGATTTGATGTTTAAACGATTACTTACTAAATGCTGCAGAAAAGTAAACCATACACAGCAATCATTTATCATCAAATAACTTTGAACAATGCAAGATATCTAGTAAATTCACAATGTTTTTAACAATGATCTGGCAATTTAAAAAAAAATAAACTTCGAAAGCTACAACCATGTAAACTTGAACATTAACCAGATATCATATTCCTGTAGCAAATCTTCAAAATGAACATTCATGCATGATAAACATCAATTCCACATCAAAATCTTAATCTCAACAAGAAAAAGTAAAACATGATAAGCGCTTGAGCCAAGACCGAATCTGGCCAAAATATTCCCAAAATATATATATTTTTATGGTTTTTCAGATAAAATAAAATTTTAAAACTAAAAATCTAAACTAAAACAAAATTTAAATTTAATCTAAAGTCTAATTTTTTTTTTTTTTTTTTTTTTTTTTTTTTTTTTTTTTTTTTAATTTAATTTTTTTTTATGATTTTTAATTTTTTTAAACAAGATCTAAAAAAAAAAAAAGAACAAGAAAAATCTAATTTAAATCTAAATTTAAAAACTAAAACTAAAAAATCTAAATCTAAATCTAGAAACCTAGAAGAATTATTATTATTATTATTATTTTTAAATGAAATTAAAACTATAAATCCTACAAAATACACATATCGTATATATAATAAACGAATTAATTAAAAAAAAACAAAAACAAATTCGATTTTTTTTTCTGTGGGTCTGAAAAACATTTTAATTTTTATTTTTTTTTTATTTTTTTTTTATTTTTTTATTTTTTTTTTTGCGTATTGTCTTGTGTGGCTCCTTGTTGCCATCGCACCTGTACATATTACACACCCAACCTGCAAACAATTTCGTCTACCTGAAAACTTCGACCTGCACGCATCAAGCAGTAAAAGGAAAACAAGAAATCGATTTTTGCAGCAGTGCATCCATCAGTCATCCAGCAAACTTCTATGATTTTTGGCTGCCGACCTGTGCAAGAAAACCCAAACCCGTTGAAACTCTCTTCCGTCGTCAGGGTTCGGACATTCCACACAGGCCAGGTATTTCACGTGTTTGGCATGAGGTAATGCGTTGAGTGGTAAGGATCAAAGGATTTGCGTGGGCATCAGGTAAATATCTCTAAACTCCAATACGGTTCAAAGTATTCTGTAAGCGCATACAAATACGGTGAGCCAAATGCGTGGGGTAAACAATAAACCATATGCGTAGACCCGCGCACCTGCATTCCTTATTCACCATGGCCGCTGTCCTGCTGAATGACGTTGTGAACCTATGAACGTTATCAGTCCGCAGTCATCTGCAAAACTGCGTTGTAAGAAAACTCGGTTCTTCTCATACGGGCCAGGTGCGTGGAAAGGTTAAATGATTTATGCATTTGCGTAGGAAGAAGTCATTGCTTTTTTTTTTGGGTTCAGCGTAAGTGTAATTTCAGGAGTTTATTTTAGATTTTGGCTTGATTTCATTTAGATTATAGTTTTAGTTTAGGGTTAGATAAATTTTTCATACATAAATTTTAGAATTTACGATTGTGACTTTTCTTTTTCTTTTTTTAAATTTTTAATATTTGGAATTCTAAATTTTTTAGAATTTAGTTAAATTTAGTTTAAGATTTAAATTTTTTAAAAAGAAATAAGATTATTATATATAATATATATTATATATATATTATATATATATATATATAATAATAATATATATAGATAATAATGAAAAATAATAAATAAATAAATAAATTGCCAGATTCAATCTTGGCTCAGGAATTTTTAGGTTTCATCTTTTATGCTATGGCTAAAATTTTGATGTGGAAATTAACGTTTATGATTTAATGTTCATTTAAATATTAGCTATATAAATGTAATCTCTGGTTAACTTTTGAAGTTGCGTGGTTGTTTAAAACATTTATCTTTCGAAATTTTTAATCGCTGGAATATCGTTATTGAGCTTTAATCGCTGAATCATTATTAGAATATTGTGGTTTTACTGGATATCCTGGATCATTCAAGTTATTTGATGATAAATGATCGTTGTACACGGTTTACATTTCTGCAACATCTAGTAAGTAATCGTTTAAACATCAAACCCATAAGGCACTGGTCCATTAAATTAATAAAATCCATTTGATGTTGGTTTCCTTTCGTGTCTCCCAAACCAACTGATTCACAGTTGGTCATCTATTTTCCCACAGGGTCTACCCCCCTTAGCTGCGGGAGATAGGCTTAAACGGAGAGATCGGGGATCAAGGTGACAGCCCCCGGCCTGAGCGTTGTCGTGACAATCCGTGCGACAACATTTTTTAGCGCCGTTGCCGTGGACATTGTTTTCTCAGCGTTTCAACGACAATCATCCTTCTCATTTTTTATCTTTTCATCTCGCCCAGCCACGCCAACATTTTTTGGCGCCGTTGCCGGGGAAACTTTATTCTCGGTGTTTCAACGACTTTTTATCATTCATCGTTCATCTTTCTATCATTCGTTTGAGCCGGCAATGCCAACATTTTTTGGCGCCGTTGCCGAGGATAGAGTTTTTCTGGCCTTGGCGTTTCAACGACATTTATCATTCTTCCATCTTTCGCATATTTCATTTGAGCTGGCAGAGTCAACATTTTTTGGCATCATTTGCATCTTTTCATCACCTTATCTTTCGTCATATCAGCAGCTTCCCTTCGATTGGTTTCTTGTTTGGGTGGCGACTCCATTTTCTTATTTTTCCCAGACAAGAAGCCTCTATCATATCAGCTTGTTGGTTACTTTTTGGATCCTAGAATTTGACTCATTGTTCAAGTGGCGACTTCACTTCTTTTATTTATTAATTTTCTTGAGCAGAGATCTCTTTCTATCATCCATTTGATCCTTGATTATCCATCATGGATTATTCGTTTAAACCATGTCATTTTACTGGTGTTTGCCATGATATTCCGGAGGTGGCCATTTCTAAATTACCTGTGTTCTCGGGTGGTGATTCAGTGGCTATTAAAAAGCATCTAGGCTGGTTTAATCGTATAATGATCATGTATTGTAGATCTCCTCAGTATAATCATGAAGATGTCAAAATGCGTCTATTTGTCCTTTCCTTAGAAGATGATGCTTTGAATTGGTTTAATAGTTGTCCTGAAGATTCCTTCACTTCTTTACAAGACATTGTCGATGCTTTTAAAGATAGATATGGTGATCCAGATAGGTCGCCTTGTGCCCCTAAAATTGTGCAACCGAATGAAAGTAATCTTATAAAAGGTCCAGTTGTTGGTGAAAGATTCCAAGACAATTCTTCATATCAGAATGTGCCATCCACTTGTGCCATTACAGATCAAACTCATGATAGTGGAAAAGCAGGGACAAATGACAATGAAAAGGAAGATCAAAAGCAAATTATACAAGAACTAATGTCGCTGGTGAAAAATATGGAGATCAATCAAACTAATTACGCCAATGATGTGAGAACTTTATGCACCCACCTGGAAAAACGTAATAGGGAGATGGAGATCATGCAAAATCAACATGCTAAGGAAATTGAGGCCATGAAGAATAATCACGACACAAAAATTAGTTTTATGCAAAGCAAGTTGTCAGGCTTAGAGGAAAATATGACGACCATGAAAGCTAATCATGATAGGGAAATTAATTCTATGCAAAACAAGTTATTAACTATGGATGAAGAAATGAATATCATGACATCATAATAATCAGTTGGCTACCATGCAAGCAAATCATAAGGAAGAGATAAACTCTATGCAGCATTGCTTGATGATCATAAAGAAAAAAGACGATAAAGTAATAAAAGATATGGAAGCTAATCAGGTATGTCTTCAGAAAAAGTTATTGACCATGGAAGAAGATCATGCCAGGGAAATCAGTGCTATGAAAGTTGAACACTCTAGCCAGATAAATGCCATTACAATACAGGTACATAAATTTCAACAGCGGATTAAGGATAAAAGAAACCAGGAAACATCAATAGATCAGGAGCCTTCTCATTCGCTGCAACAAGCTCCATATTATTATGAGGAGGTCATTGGTTCGATTGAAAGGTGGTTAATTGAAGGTGATCCAGATAAAATTAAAAACGATAAAGATGAAGAAAGACATGTCACACATATCTTACATACTTCATCTAACAGCTTTGAAAGAGAAAGTTCCACATCATCAGTAATACAACCTACCAGGAGGAAAAAGCGCAAGAGAAAGAAAATGAGAAGGAGATTGATGCATCAGACGGCTTGATTTTCGGATAAGAAAAAGTCCTACCATATGTAGAATTGGACATGGCACATCCGACAAGCAGTCGACAGATTTTCCTGAAAGCAGGCAAATGCTTAGTATACACTATATTGAACACATCTGATGCCATGGGGCATCCTTTGTATTGTATTTCTAACCTTACTCCGTGTTTTTTCAGCATTTTCATTTCTGTTTTAGGATTAGATTTACTTTTCATGTTACTAGATGAAGAGCTTATATCTTTCATGTGCTTAACGTTATATGATGATTTTTGAATGGACGTTACTTATTTCTGCTGTGCGTTACGTGGGTGCAGATTCTGGATTCTCACATTCCTACAGTGCAGCAACGTGTCTCCAAGTGGATCCAGATGTTGACCACTACGTGTCAACTACCCATAGCAGTACACCCCATTTTTCCTCGCAAAAAGGGATAGCGCTTGATCGACATGTTCGTGCCATTCGACAGTCATCATCGACTTGATCATATTAAGTTGTAAACCCAGTCTGCATGTTGAATTGTAAATAATCTTAGCAGAGTTGAGTCATGTATGTAAATTGCCTAGGTGGACCTAATTTTCTAGTGATAATCTGCATTCCGGAAGGTTTTTCGTCTCACCGATCCATGATCGGCAGAGTTTTCCTTCAACCTGACCCCAAAGCCGGAATGAATTTTGTCATTAGAGTCTTAGGAGAATCCTAGTGTGTTAATCTGCTAGATTATGTTTGGTCGCAGGACTGGGTGGTCTATGAGGGTCTATGTCAAAGGGCTTTTCCCCCTTGAAGATGTAAAAATTGTAAAGTCATGATGTAAAGTGTCTTGAGGGTTAGGAAATATTTTAATCCCCTCATGGGTCTAAGTCCTAGGTCCTAGGGAAATTTTTTCCAAACGCTGAGTTTGAGGATCCATAATAAAATAATAATAAAAAAATATAAAAAATTAAAAATAAAATAAAAAATAAAAAAATAAAAAATAAAAAAAAATAAAATAAATATAAAATGAATAAAAACTTTTTAAAAATAATAATAATATATTTGTAGAATTTCAATTTTTTTAATGACAGATTAAAAGAATCGACGGTGAGAGATTAAGAGATATCTTGATCCTCATCGACAGTCGAGATTAGTTTGACATGGATCACTCAAACTAGCTGTTGGGAATTTTTCCTTTAAATAGGGTGCTAGGGGTCATTTGAGATGCAGATTTGATCTGAGAGTCTGGTGCTAAAGAAAGCTCTCTTGTAGTCGTTTTTTGTGCAATAAAGAAGACTTTGGGGTTAAAAATCTTGTTGTTTTTACTCTTCTGAAAATGTTGTAAGATTGTTCTATTTTTCCTGCATGATTTTCAGCCATTAATGATAGCTTAATGAAGATTGATCTAGGCACAGGTATCTTGCCCGATCTTTGGTGTTTGAATGATAGTTTAGATTCTGAAATATAGTGGCAGGTATCTCCATTTGATCGGGGTTTCATTATTGTTTTCTCCTCCTATGTTGATGGTTGATTTTAAGCTGTGTAGGAAATCCTTTTTTTTAGATTACCGGGCGTGAGGGGAAGTTCTCGGCTGAACCAACCAACTCCTGGGTTGTGTTTTCTGAAAGAGCCCAGCCAGTTCTTGATCTTGGGCTTATCATTCGAAATATTTTTTATGAATGCATGCAGGGTTTTCTGAAGCGTTTTACATTAAAATTAAATTATGATAATATTACTGTGATAACTGACAAATCTGGCTGTTGTAGAGCTTAAATTTTGAATTTTTGAATCGGTTTGTAGGGTTTCATTTTAAATCTTTGCATATACTTTCCTGATTTTGTTTTTCATTTGCAGATCTGAGATAAAATTCTTGTGGAAAAATTAAGTTTTGCAGGGTCGTTGTTTCGCTGTCCAAGGGTTTTCAGATCTGGAAAAAATTTTCACATCGGTTTCATTTGATAATCAGCTTTTGATTTCTCACTGTCAGATCATCGTCTGCTCATTTCAGCAAACTCACAAATCGCTCCCCCTTTTCCTCCAGCGTCCTGCATATCCATCCACCTGCATACTGCCATATCTCTGCCCATCATCGACATTACCGTATGCTCCTCAGCTCCATTGATTATCTACGTATCTCCTCAAGCTTCCTCTGCAGCCACAAAACCAAATCGATTTTTTTTCTTGGGTCTGAAAACAATTTTTTTTTTTGTGCATATGATCTCGTGTGGCTCCTTGCTTCCATTGCACCTGTACATATTACACACCCAACCTGCAAACAACTTCGTCTACCTGAAAACTTCGACCTGCATGCATCAAGCAGTAAAAGGAAAACAAGAAATCGATTTTTGCAGCAGTGCATCCATCAGCTGTCCAACAAACTTCTATGATTTTTGGCCGCCGACCTGTGCAAGAAAACCCAAACCTGTTGAAACTCTCTTCCCCCGTCAGGGTTCGGACATTCCACACAGGCCAGGTATTTCACGTGTTTGGCATGAGGTAATGCGTTGAGTGGTAAGGATCAAAGGATTTGCGTGGGCATCAGGTAAATATCTCTCAGCTCTAATACGATTCAAAGTATTCTGTAAGAGCATACAAATACGGTGAGCCAAATGCGTGGGGTAAACAATAAACCATATGCGTAGACCCGCGCTGCTGCATTCCTTATTCACCATGGCCGCTGTCCTGCTGAATGAAGCTGTGAACCTATGAACGTTATCAGTGCGCCGTCATCTGCAAAACTGCGTTGTAAGAAAACTCGGTTCTTCTCATACGGGCCAGGTGCGTGGAAAGGTTATATGATTTATGCATTTGCATAGGAAGAAGTCATCGTTTTTTTTTTTGGGTTCACCGTAAGTGTAATTTCAGGAGTTTATTTTAGATTTTGGCTTGATTTCATTTAGATCATAGTTTTAGTTTAGGGTTAGATAAATTTTTCATACATAAATTTTAGAATTTACGATTGTGACTTTTCTTTTTCTTTTTTTAATTTTAGATATTTGAATTCTAAATTTTTTAGATTTAGTTAATTTAGTTTAAGATTTAAATTTTTTAAAGAAATAAAGTTATATATATATATTATATATTATATAATATATATTATATTATATAATATATATTTAATAAAAAAAAATAAAATTAAAATTATAAGAAATTCTTTAGTGTTTGTTTTGTTTGATTTTCTTCGTTTTTGTTTAAGTTTAAAAAAAAATATTAAATCATAAAAGGAAAATTATAATATATATATAAAGAGGTGTAGATTGATTTTTTTTTTCTTTAGTTAATTTGTTTTAAATTTTTGTCTCAAAAAAAAAAAAAAAAAAAAATTGCTAGATTCAGTCTTGGCTCGGGAATTTTTAGGTTTCATCTTTTATGCCGAGGCTAAAATTTTGATGTGGAAATTAACGTTTATGATTTAATGTTCATCTAAAGATTAGCTATATGAATGTAATCTCTGGTTAACTTTTGAAGTTGCGTGGTTGTTTAAAACATTTATCTTTCGAAATTTTTAATCGCTGGAATATCGTTATTGAGCTTTAATTGCTGAATGATTATTAGAACATTGTGGTTTTACTGGATATCCTGGATCATTCAAGTTATTTGAAGATAAATGATCGCTGTACACGGTTTACATTTCTGCAACATCTAGTAAGTAATCGTTTAAACATCAAACCCATAAAGCACTGGTCCATTAAATTAATAAAATCCATTTGGTGCTGGTTTCCTTTCGTGTCTCCCAAACCAACTGATTCACAGTTGGTCATCTATTTTCCCACAGGGTTTACCCCCCTTAGTCGCGGGAGACAGGCTTAAACGGAGAGATCGGGGATCAAGGTGACAACCCCCGGTCTGAGCATTGTCGTGACAATCCGTGCGACAACAGGAATAACACTAATATTGACATTAGGTCTTTAAGTTGCCTTGAGACACAAACAACTCCCCATCCTTCTACCACACTTCCATGCCAAGGAAGTAGTGCATGAGACCCATGTCTTTCATCTCGAATTCTCTTGCAAGGTCCTCCTTGCAAGACATGATCGACTGATCATCACCTATCAATATGAGATCATCAACATAAAGAACAATGATCAACTGCTTACCTTTTACCATGATGTGGTATAGGTTCGCATCCGCTTCACTCTTTGTGAAGCCTAACCCAGTGAAGTAGTTGTCGATCCTAGTGTACCAAGCACGAGGTGTTTGCTTCAGCTCGTACAAAGCTCTCTTGAGTCGGCACACATGCGACTCATGCTCAAAGGTATCAAAGCCTTCCAGCTGCTCTATGTACACCTCTTCCTCAATCTTGCCATTGAGGAATGCAGTCTTCACATCCATCTGATGGATCTTCCAACCCATTTGTGCTGATAGTGCCAACATCAATCTAATAGATGAGTACCTTGCTACAGGAGCAAAAGTTTCATCATAGTCGATTCCCTTGACTTGTGAGAAACCACGGGCAACAAACCTTGTCTTATATTTCTCCACACTACCATCAGCGGCTTGCTTTACCTTGTAAAGCTAATGGGAACTCACAACTGACTTGTTCTCTAGTCTTGGAACCACATCCCAAACACTGTTCTGAACTATGGAATCATACTCCTCCACCATAGCATCAACCCAAATCGGTTGCTGCACTGCTTCCTCAAAGGAAGATGGCTCGGTCTCAACACATTCCCCAACAAGGGCCATGTATCTAGTGTACCTTTCAGGTGACCTCCTCTGTCTACGCTAGAAAGATTTAGGTAGATGAGCCCAATCAAATTGCCAATAGCTTCAACTATGCTACCCATCATGCCATTCTAAGCCAGATTGAGGGTAGAGAGTGGATTGGACCAGTGAGATCATTGTATCCAATGGAAAACACCTGGAGAGAAGTGCAGTTTCTCAGAGAAGTTGGAAAACTTCCACTAAGAATATTGTTGCTCAGGCGGAGTTGTTCCAATTGGACTACATGACCAATTTCTGTTGATATACTCCCTACCAAGTTATTTAATGAGAATCAGATCAATTGCAACTTTGTACAATTACATAGCGCTTTTGGAATATAACCATAGAGAAAATTAAAGCTGAGGTCGAGAACTCCTAGGGCCTTTAACTTCCCAATCTTCGTTGGAATTATTCCTGTCAAATTATTCTGAGAAAGACTAGAGTGCATAATAATGAGAGGTTACCAAGGGATAGTGAAATGACACCTTGCAATCACAATCTAGGGAGCACCAAGTTGACAAATTCTCTCTTTCGTTTGACTGATGAGAGTAACCTTAGCTGTGTACTTGGACCTAGTTATAAGGTGCAATGGCTTACTGTTGTTTTAATTAAATTTAATCCTTAAATGTTGAAAATTGTAAAGATTGACACTTTTGGACACACTCACAGACATCCTAGGAATTTCAACTAAACAAAGTGATATTTCTGGTTAAGATGTTGATATGGTTTAGTTCTCTTTTATAAACTATTATTTGAATTAAATTGTTAAGCCTCATGTTTTTCAATATTGTTTAGTTTCATTAAGTCTCTAAGTACCAAGATCTAAACAATATTTATATTTTTTCTTCGAGAAAAGTTAGTTTATTGTGAGTTTCTGGGACAGGTGATTCAATGATGCACTGTTTTCATTCCTTTTGATATCATTATCATGTCTGCCTCTACTCACATATTTTCATGCTTTTAGTATTGAATTCGCCCAAAAGATCGTTTCGGTTTCTACATTCTTGTTATCTAAGCATGCTCATATATTTATTGTTGAATGTAATGCTTCATAAAATTTTGCAATGCTTGTTTTCCCCGAGTTTCCACCTTCTTCTGGTACTATGAGTAGACCCCTCTACTTATTGTTGACTATAATGCTTCATAAAATTCTGCATTGCTTGTTGTCTTTGGGGCTATCCTTGAATTCTCATTCGGGTTCTTTGGAAACTTAGAGACCTAATGTCAATACTATTGTTATTACTATAGCTAACACTCTTGAGACATGCAGGAAGCTCCAAGAATAATTTCAATTATAAAAATTGTCCCCTGGTTCCTTTTATGGATAACATGTTGATCTGGATTGTCTATTACACATTGATTTTTGGACTTATTTTTTCTCAAAAAGAAAGTTTAATAAAATATTTATTTTTAATAAAAGAAAAAATTAACGCCTTTGATATGAGAATTAGAATATGTAATTGGACAAGTCTTCTCCAACTTCAGCCAATTCTAAAGAAAATTCTCTAGAATGTATACACAACATATGGATTTGACTTAAAAATAAACTACTTTACACAACCTTCGATGGTTTGCATTCACTCTCTTCGCATTGAGATACACGATTAGAAAATGGTAATTTCTAATTTTTATTATTATCAATAATAGATTAAATAAAACTATTAATGTTTAATTATTATAAAATTATAATTTTTTATCTCTAAACACTTCCATCACTCCAGTGGAGAAACAAATTATTTACCTACCTAAAATCTTTTAACGAGAATTCACAAGTTATAAATTCACGTTTTTGTTTAATTCCAACAATTATACATTGACGTTTTTGTTTAATTCCGAAACCTACATAATACATTTGATCTTTGATTTGTACATAAACCATTATGTAAAACCCAGAAATTCACAGTCGAAAATATTTATGTAAATGAAATTGATACAAAACCAGAAAACTAGAAACGAGTATCATGTTTAATTCCTTAGAGGCTTTTTGTGGTTTAAGCTTGAATGATACCATGTTGAGTTTCAGAATCCCCAACTGAACTTCAGTGGCATTATCATGGAAGCTAGATATATCAGTCAACAAAAACCAGTATCATGGAAGTCGGCATATAGATATATCAGTCAACAAAAACTCCTAAATGTCACCAGTGGGCGCTCACTTACAAGGCTGCAGCAATAGTAAAGCATATACAACAATAAACCACAACCCTGCAGAAATACATAAATAAATTTACGTGATATTTAATCTATCTATATACTCGAACATATTATAGAATAACCACAGCGTCCACATTTGATTCAGTGTTTGTAACTTGAACACTGTAGCAAAGACAGACTCAGCTTGTGGGCAATTTAGGAGAACAAGCACTGGTCAGCCAGTTCTATGTTCTAGCAGGTTTGAACGATCGTCGAAGAGGTGATGTTTTGCAAAAGCACTCATGGCCAAATTTAGCAGAAGTTTAAAGTCTTCCAGCGTCCCTCCATCCCACAGCTGGCTCTCGTAAAAATATTTAGGCATAGCACCGCTTACCGATGAAAGATGGGCTGCCTAGTCGTAACGTAAGAGTGGATGCCTTAGAATTCGTTGGAGTCCACACAGAAGCTTCAACACCTTCTCATGAACAGCGTTAGAATTCATAACCGCTATTATCGTAAAAATGAGAAACCAGAGTGCTGAGTGCTTTAAAAAGACACGCAGATGCCGAAGAAACTTTCTGTGTAGATTATAAACAACATGTTCTCCTTGCAGTAGCTGCTAAGAACATCGGTTGAGCGGGTAGATAAATTCAAATTCGAACATCGAATGAGCGGGTAAATAAATTCAAAATCAAATTTCAAATTAGCCTGTCATTAATGCGTATATTGTATTGTATACCCTGGTATTTATGGGCAGTATCATGTACGCTATGGCCATGAGCCGCGTTCTCGTCCTTATTGTATGGTCATGGAGCAGTCACCGGAAATAATTTGGTCGCGTTATTTTTTTGCCGACAAACAGAAGAGACGGGAGTCCCCATGCATAATGATCCGCAGATACAGAGGTGTACTTCACACTGACCCTGCAGAGAAAAAAGTACTCTTAAAGACTAATAAAGGCCTTATAGCATGGGATTTATTGGTTGCCCCATGAGAATGCATGTTATTTCATGACCATTATGCAGTCTGGCAATTTCAAAAAGGAGTTTTCGGAGGCTCTTTTTTCTGACAGCTCTGACTCATCTCCCTACCTCCCATCAATTCCGCACTCCGCCCCCGAAATTTTCAAATTTCAAATGTTATCTTCGCGCCTTCAAACTAAAGGGTTGTGCCTCGTATTTTCTTCGCCTATATAAATAAGGAGTTGTCTATAATGCGACTTTTTGGAGATTTTGGTGACGGAATTCGGCTGAAGAAATAAGGTTAAATCTTGATTTTTAGCAGTTAAAATGGTTTTTTAACTGCATATTTGGATTCAGCGCCCTGAAAAACCCTGGGAGCCATTGATTGTGCAGAAAATAGCTATCAAACTTGGATTCCAATGAATTCCTGCCAGATTTTGACCGGAAAAAACCGTCGGAAAGACTTTCAAAAAGTCGCATTATAGACTACTGCCATAAATAAGAACTGGTTAGTTTCATCAGGTCGTCATCTGCAACGTTTCCCAAGGGATACAAGGATCACAAAAGAGTCTCCGTTGTTGGCAATGAAATTAGTAAACTGCCACTTGATTTCAAGTGTTCGACACTCGAGAGTAGTAGCGCTGGATTCTACATATATTTATGCAACTGCAGGTCAATGAATGAGGAAGCAGCAGCAGCAGCTGGTTAGTTTCATCAGGTCGTCATCTGCAACGTTTCCCAAGGGATACAAGGATCACAAAAGAGTCTCCGTTGTTGGCAATGAAATTAGTAAACTGCCACTTGATTTCAAGTGTTCGACACTCGAGAGTAGTAGCGCTGGATTCTACATATATTTATGCAACTGCAGGTCAATGAATGAGGAAACAGCAGCAGCAGCGATGGAGTTGGGGGTCAAGGAAATGTGGTCTCAGCTTGCAGGCGGCCATGGAAGCTACAATCGTCTGGTGGGTGTTTTGGTAGTAATAGTTTCTCTGACAGTTTTTTATTTGAAGAGTAGAGGTTCGAAGATGCGTCTGCCTCCAGGGCCGAAGGGGTGGCCTCTGGTTGGAAATTTGTTTCAGGTTGCATTCTCCGGGAAGCCCTTCATGTATGTGGTGCGAGATCTGAGGGAGCAGTTTGGTTCGATTTTCACGCTCCAAATGGGGCAGAAGACGCTCGTAATTATCACCTGCCCGGAAGTTGCACACGAGGCGCTCATAGAGAAAGGGATGCTCTTCGCCAACAGGCCGCCCGATACTCCGACGAAATTGTACTTCAGTGCCAACAAGTGCTCAGTAAATTTCGCCGGGTATGGCTCTGTGTGGCGCACTCTGCGGCGGAACCTTGTGTCTGAAATGCTGAAATGGCTCTGTATGTTTTCGCAGCAATTAAAACGATGGAATGGGAATTGTAACCGAGAGGAACCCTGAGCTTGTATTAATTAATTAATTAATTGATATTGGACTATGTTTACTGGTTCTTATGTTTGAAATAAATTTTGGAGATCTGCTATTGTTGAAAGACCAGTTTTAAAGCATATAGATAGAGGGTCAAGGTGAGAGTCTTCTTAAACAAAGATGATAAACTCAATTTTCTCAAGTGCCATCACACTTCCATTTGGTAATCAGAGTTTTAAGATGTAATATTTTTGGGGTTTGTTGACTAAGAATAATCTGTGCATCAGACTATGAAAATTATTAACATACGAATAATTGTCAGGGTTTTATGTTTAGATTATGAATATTTGCCATTTGAGGTTTTATGTTTAGATTATGTGGACTGTATTAGTGTAATTTTTAATTTTTATTTATATGGCTTTATTTTACTTACATCAGCTAAAAATTTGGCAAATGTAAAATTGTTCAAAAATACAAAGTTAATTCATGACTTATTTTAAAATGAAAA
>APFE030971854.1:0-66371 GCA_000404065.3 Pinus taeda
ACCGAATACACATTTGTCTCACAGCCTCAAATACAATACCCTCATACAAAGAGAGGGGTTTGCCTTCTAGGGCCAAAAGCCCTAAACTAAACATAAGTTCTACCGTCAGATCATCCGCCTAATGAACGGCCCAGATTGACTAGAAATTACTATACTTTTACAAGGCAATTTTACAGCTGTTTTTAGCTTCGAGGGCGCTGCCGCCCCCCCCTGGACCCCCCCTGCAGCGAATATTTTACGGGCGGCGTTGCCGCCCCCATTTTGAACTGGGGTCCAATGTGGCAGTACTTTTGAATATAGAAGATAATCAGGCTCCACACCCAACAAAACTTTACATATCTTCTAATGATAACATTTTTGGACTTAAATGGAATAAGTATATATCCTTTGACATCTTCAGAATATCCAACAAAGATACATTTTTCACTCTTAGGTTCTAAATCTTTACGTTTCTCATCTAGAATATGGGCCCATGCTTCACTTCCAAAAACACAAAAGTGACTTACATCTAGTTTAATAGAGATCCATGCTTCTTCTGGAGTGATATTCTTTAAAGCCTTAGTAGGAGTGAGATTTAGTATGTAATTTGCACAGTTAATTTCTTCTGCCCAATAATTAAAACTAAGTTCTTTAGATTGAAGCATACAATTAGCCATTTCTTTTAAGGTGCGATTCTTCCTTTCAGCTACACCATTTTGTTGTGGAGTATATGGAACAGTATGTTGCATTTGGATTCCATGCTCAGTGCAAAAGTTGATGAAGTCGTTTTTAGCATATTCTCTGCCATTATCTGATCTTAGCTTAAGAATTTGATGTCCATATTATTTTTAAACAAAGGCCTTAAAGGCCAAGAATTTGTTAAATACTTCACTCTTGAGTTTTGAGAAATATAACCAAGTGTGTCTGGAGAAATCATCAATGAAAGTTAAGAAATACTTGTAGCCAGAGAAAGAAACAACTGGAAGTGGACCACATAAATCACTATGCACAAGTTGTAGAGGGAGCGAGGTGTGCCAAGAGGCACGTTTTTCAAAACTGTCCAAATGATGTTTTCCGAGTACACATCCAGAACAAACACCATCTCTGCAAGATACCAGTATTTTGACGTGGTTAAAACCCTCAAAGAGGGAAACAGCCCACGGCTTGTGTCAACGTGGCCACTACAGGCAATTTATTAATAAAAGAATGAAAATTTACATAATCTTCTCTCATGCACGTTTAACCTACAAATGACCCTGCATGCGCTTTAAATAGAATTCATGGACCAATCAGGTGTCAAGCCACGGATCAAGTGTCGGTAATACCAAGGAGAGAATGAACCGTCGGATCACTACATATCGTGACCGTCAAATTGTAAGCTACAAATGTACATAGTAAAGAAACACACTTTACCTAACTCTATACTAGACCAATTTATACTTAACTATTCCTACGTGTCGGAATATCCTAACAATTTCCCACTCTTCTTAGTTTCTAGCAATTTTTTTCCTAGTTAGGTTATGTCACCATCTTTTCATCTAACAAATTCTTCTTTTCCTTCTCCTTTGAGATAGCTTTCATCCTGTGGTAGTTGTTACCAATTCATTCCTTCAACCACAATTCTTTTAATGAACAACTTAACATAGACATTACATTCAATTCTATAAGATCTATAACAATATCTCATCTTCCATAATATTTCTTGTATCTACTTGTTCAACCAATACCTTTCCAACCAATACACTTGTTTTTCCTCAAAAGAATATCAACTCTTCACTTCCTTGCAATCATCTCACTTACTTCATAAGAATTCAACTTGTCCCCCTCTACTGTAAGGTTCTTCTCTCTTCAACCTCTTTCATTGTCAAGTTGTATTCAAACCTGAAAATTCTATCTGTACATGGATAAAGTCTTTTCAGCTGTACTATAACTCTAAAGTCTAATATCTGTTGTTTTGACTACGTCGATAAAGAGCGAAAATTCCCTGATATTCTCCAATGAATGTAGCTTACTCTAATACCACTTGATGATAGATTGGGTTACCCTATCTATCAATAATCCAGGACTAAAACACATAGAACTCTATTTTCTCTATCATCTTCAACTATATTTCATAAAACATTTTACATATGCAGTCAGAAAGAGAATATTTATTTTCCTCCATAAGTTCCATGAAATATTCTTCATGTCACCCTCAAGGCTCCTCAAATCATGTAATTTAATATGCATCCACATATAAAATGATGAAAATTAAAGCCAAACAAAATTTTGAAGACCCAAACACACATTCGTGAAACTTTCTATTGTAGGCACTGCAAAAAAAATTCTTAGCACCCCAAAAGCTATCGTTTTTAAATTTCTAGAAGGTTAAAGGACTTGGCGTAGTCAGCCTTGTTCTAATTGACTTCCCATAGACTTAACTGACTCCTTGATGTAAGAAATGGTTCCACTTACCTACCTTAACATCTTTTCCAAGGCTAAGTCAAATCTACAAGGGTTTTGACATCATTCAACAAACTAGGGTGCCTTGTTTTAAGGATTAAAAACACATCAATCACTATAATAAATCATGAAGCCACTATTCCAGACACAACCACATATTCTTATATAGAGTTTGCAACATGAATCCAAAAAATAAAACTTGGATATCTCACTATACAACTTTGCCAATTGAAAACAACCAAAGAGGCATTTTTTTGACAACATTTTCCAAAACATAATGCTATGTTCTATTGTAATAACACTTAGCCACTGTAAAACTCACATAACCACACAATCAATTCTCCAAATCATAGATGAAACTTTATCATGTGGATTTGAACCAAAATACAAAAGAACCATGCAGAACTACGCAATGATTGAGGTCACAATATTTAGGTTTCCTTATAATATGAACTCAGCATGTGATATAGTAGCACCAACAACATATCAAGAGTAGGTACTCACTTATCCATGAAAATATAAGTCCAAATAAGAACATACCATCAATACATCACATATACAACAACTATTATTTTCAACACATTTAGATTCATAACATAAAACAACTTAACAAGTCCAGACAAACAACATCAACAACTATATATAAACTAAAAGGTTAACAAACACGAAGGCATATAAATATCAAATTTAAATATATATTAAAACCAGAAAGATATACAACACTGTTGAGGCCTCTTTTAGTCTTTGTCTCTTCTCCTCATCCTGGAGCTCCTCATCTCTTATTCTCGACTTCTCATTTGCCTTCACTACACTGCTCTTCTGAACTATTCATCCTCTTTAAAAAGAAAGCTAACATGGGACAACCAAGAGTCACAAGAGATGATTAATTTCATGTTCTCACAAAATAAGGGAAATTTAATAATTGTTTACATTAGGAAATATTTCCACAAAACATTTAAAATTTCTCCCAACATCACCATGTGATTATTCCATCACATTGAAAAGTTCTAGTCCAGTCTTGATCATATTTAGTGCTCCATCATTGCACTTACATTATTAACGCCCTACACTTTATGTCTTGATGTCCCTAAAAATCAAACATTATCTCCAAATTAAGAATTAGAATGTGGATGGGGCAATGAGAATCATAGAGATACCAACTAGTGAAAAAACAACTTTTGGTTCTAGTATTAGTATATTAGTGACCCGACATTTATTGTTAACTAGGAACTTGTAGGCTTAGAGATGCAACACTAGAAATGCCTGAAAAGACCCTGGAAATCCTACAACACCAATCTCTACCCTAACTAATTCGTTTAACACTCCTCTAGGTTCCTTCAATCAAATATTGAGCTCCTAATGTAATTCCTGCAAAAATATAATATTTTATTATAAGTAATCACTATAAATATAATTATTAGCCTCTTAATTCACGAAGCAAACCATGCATGGAAACTGTCTCTATGAAAGAAACAACACCACAATGTAAATTGCACATAATTCACACAACCCTTATGCCAACAGAGCACACTCTAATTGATAATACGCTAATGCATATCCTGCACTCTTGTCCTTAACTTGAGGAATCCTAGGAATATCTAAGAAATTAAAGGAATGGATGGAAGGAATGGAAAAGAAGCAAAAATCATAGATGGATTCTAATTGCAAGCTCCAAGAAGGTGTAATATGTGGGCCTCATGGAGGAAAAAGTGAATGAAATAAGGAAGGAATTGAATAACCAAAGGCTAATGGATTCATTGAAGAAGGAGTAACTACAAACCGAGAATAAAAGGCTAAGAGAGAAGTTGCAAGAGAAGGAGATACAACTTTCCACTACAACAAGTTTATCCTTGGAAGACATACAATGAAGAAAACCATCCAAATCCTTTGCCATCTTCCTCAAGGAGTAGTGGCTGCAATTCTAGATAAAGACATTATCATAGTATGGCTCTCTACCTTTGCAAGACTACAAGAAGTTCATTTAATTTTGCAAAAAGTCAAGTATTGAGGATAAATCCAAACTAGTTGAGTTCTACATGAATAGTATGATACTCACAGACATGAAATTTTGGGACCCCAACTCGAGATTGGGGGACATACAGCTAATGGAACTAGCCTATTAGTTGACCCATAAAGAAACATGAGTTGAATAAGTAAGGAGGGTGATGGAAAAATAAGACAAGGAGCATGTTTAAAAAAAAAGTCCAAAAGATCCCAACAACCAAAACACATCCGGAATTCATCCTTGCTCAACAAAGTTACCCTGAGTTGGAATGTTCAATCTATTTCCTCATAGTGGAAGAAGATGAAAGGCTTCATCAATGTGTCCTTCCATATGTTCCATCATGTGTTCAAGATGGTAATGCTTCTCCTGAATCCTTTTTTACAATTGTCGCACTGATATCAATTGATCCATCATGTGTCATTGTTTTTTTCGTTAAGAAAAGAAAAAAATTGTTTCATTCCTCATGCTAATCTCGTGTGAGCTACTCTCATGGTGACCTGTTCATTCTGATTTTCTAGAGAATCAAGTGGAGTGAGAAGGTCTACTCCTCCTAGAGAATGGGATGGTTTTTCGTTGACCTCTTCCCCAAAATCTCGGTTTTCCACATAGTGGGCTATTCCATGGCATTATGGCTCTGAACCCTTGTGAACAGATCTAGGTTGGTGTTGCATGGTTCTCGGGATAACAAACATGCAACACCAACCCAATTAATGATAGACCGAGTTACCCTAACTACAAATAACCGACGACTAAAATACACACAAATTTGTTTTCCCTATCAACATCAACTATATTTTATAAACCATTTTACATGCACAGCCAAAAAGAGAATATGGATTTTCCTCCATAAGTTCCATGAGAGATTCTTCATCTAACCCTCAAGTTTTCTCACCTCAGTGAGTTTAATATGTGTCCATTTAGAAAACGATGCAACAACAGGTCAAACGGGCTTTTAAAGACCCAAACACGAAACCCTAAAATTTTGTGTTGTAGGCACTATAATATAATTTCATACCACAGAAAAAAAAAATCATGTAGGTGCCATGTAATAATTTCATAGCACCCTAAAACGTATGTTGTTTTAACTACTAGAAGGTGAGATTACATGGACTTGTTCTAATTGAATTACCACAACCTTAACTTACTCATTGACACAAGAAATGATTCCACTTAGCCTCCTTCAATTTTTTTCAAGCCTAACTCACATCTACAAGGGTTTTGACAACATTCAACAATACAAGGTGCTCTATTTTATGTAGTAACGACACAGAAATCACTAACAGAAATCACACAACCATTATTCTAGGCACAACTACACATTCTTCTACAAAATTTAAAACATCACTCGAAAAAAGGAAAATGGGTAATCTCACCATACAACTTTTCTAATAAAAAAACAATCAAAGAGGCATTTTTTTGACATCATTTCAAAACATAATGATATGTTCAACTGTAAGAACACTTAGTCACTATAAATATCACACAACCACACATTCACTACTCCAATACACAAATGCCACTTTTCCGCATGGATTGGAACCAAAATACAAAAGAATCATGCACATATACACCACAATAGAGACCACATTATTTAGGTTTCTTTTCAATATGAACTCAACATAAAATATACTAGAAATACCAACATATCAATAGTAGTTACTCAACTATCCATGATAATATAAATCCCAATAACCACATGCCACTAATACATAACATCTATAACCACTACACTTCTCAACAAGTTCAGATTCCTAACATAAATCAAGTTGACAATTGCAAACCAACAACTTCACTAACAATAGATAGATAGAGAGGTTAACAAATGTAGAGGGATATAAATATGAAATTTGAATATACATTAAACTATCCAAATATACAATGAAACCCAAGCCTCTTTTGACCTCTATCTCTTCTCCTCATTTTGGAGAGCCTCCTCTCTTCTTGTCCACTGTTCTTCTTCCTCCGCTCCACTACGCTTCTCAAACACTCTTCCTCTCTAAAAATAAACCTAACATTTTACAACCAAGGGTTACACGAGATGTTTCATTTCCCCTTCTCAATAAGTAAGGGAAACTGAAACTTCATTTACAATAGGAAATAATTCCAGAAAAATTTTAAAATTTCTCCCATCATCACCGTGTGAACATCCCATCATATTGGAAAGCTTCGGTCTAGTCTTCATTGAATTTAGTGCTCCATCTATGCACCTACATCAAACTTCCAAGAGACAAAAATTTATGACCTTCTTGTCATATGAATATAGTATTCTCATAACAAATTCAAATCGTGAGCTACAACATGTCTCTGCAATAACAAGTATCTGCCTTGCTACCTCACCAAGCGTTTCTCTGGGTTTGGGATTTTGGCATCTTCCTGGTCCTCTTTTGTGGAACCCTTTGAGCACTCATTTCTCTAGGTCGTTGCAAATAACGTCACCTTCCTCTATTGTCACTTTCATGGTGAAACTTAAAAAGATATTTACTCAAATTGTACCTTCTTCTACTACTTTTATTGCAAACTCTCACAATTACTTTTTTTTGAATTATTCAAACTTGTCATTACATTGCTCAAAAATTTCCTCAGAATTATGGTTTGTCTCTTCATACAACCAGCTATATCGTCTTTCTTTACTTTTATCAACTTCATGTTATAATCCAATCCTTGGCTGAAATTTGGTATATTTAGGATACAACATACCTTCTCTTGTCACATAATTTGAACAAAATTATGGTTTATCTCTTTCCTTAACAACATATTAGGTATATCTTACAGTTTCATCTTGATTATCATCGAAGAAAATATTTTCCTTTTCAAATTTTTGTTTTTCATTCTGAATATGAAAACCTTCATTCATTATCCTCTCTACCAAGAATTCCAACTCCCCATATAATTCAAAGGCATATTCTTGAATTGTCTTTATTTTAACCTCTATTAAATGTTCATCACATGTATTTTTTTCCAACCATTTCTCCAAAACTCTACCTCTTGACTTCTTCTCTCTTTCCATGGTGTTTTTAAAAAAAATATTAAACTCTTTTTCTGTATGGATTCTTGAAAATTTCCATACACATAATAGTTATGATTTTTAAGGTCGCATAACTTCGGAATTTCTATTGTATACTCCTCCATGTGATGCATAATATCTACATTTCACATTAAACTACTCTGATTTTTTCTTCCAATTTCATGTACTTATTTGGTCTTAGCCTCCTTTGCAAGGAATGCCATCTCACCTTCTTCTTGCTCATTATCTAACCATAACTTTGATCATCTTGAACTTCTTGTAGAAATTGTTTCACATGATTGAGTTCTTCTTAGCCATCTCCTTCTCAAAATATTCATCACTGATTCCTTTGAGTCTAAATGCTTTAGAACTTTTCTTGTTCTACTTGTGACTTTCCTCTGAACCCCTACTATGACTAATAGCAACCATATTTATCTCTTCATCTTGTGAACTCTCCTTGTCTACTACTGAGCTTCATCGAGCCCTTCCTCTCTCGGTAAAAACTATGTTACTTGTCACATATGCCAAGCCATCCTTCTGATACCTTCTCTTCTCGAGGTTATCTATAGTAGAACCTCTTCTTGAGCACTCTTTCTCTTCACTTTCAAAATTGTTGGCTGCTGCATATTCAATTGCCCACTCTTCTTAGTTTCTAGCGTTTTTTTTCCTGGTTCGGTTATGTCACCATTTCTTCATCTAACAACTTTCTCTTTTCCTTCTCCTTTGAGATAGCTTACATCCTATGGTAGTTGATACCAATTCAGTCCTTCAACCACAATTCTTTTAATGAGCTAAGTCAAATCTACAAGGGTTTTGACATCATTCAACAAAACAGGATGCTCTGTTTTATGGAGTAAAAAAACATCAATCACTAACATAAATCATCAAAATACTATTCTAGGCACAACCACACATTCTTCTATAGAGTTTACAACATGAATCCAAAAAATAAAACTAGGATATCTCACTATACAACTTTGCCAATTGAAAACAATCAAAGAGGCATTGTTTTGACAACATTTTCCAAAACATAATGCTATGTTCTATTGTAACAACACTTAGCCACTATAAAACTCACACAACCACACAATAAATTCTCCAAGTCATAGAGGAAACTTTATCATGTGGATTTCAACCAAAATACAAAAGAACCATGCACAACCTACACAATTATTGAGGTCACAATATTTAGGTTTCCTTTTAATATGATCTGAGCATGTGATCTACTAGCACCAACAACATATCAATAGTAGGTACTCATTTATCCATGAAAATATAAGTCCCAATAAGAACATACCATCAATACATCACATCTACAACCACTATTCTTTTCAACACATTTAGATTCATAACATAAAACAATCTAACAAGTCCAGACAAGCAACATCACCAACAATATAAAAAATGAAAATTTAACAAACACGAAGGCATATAAATATCAAATTTAAATATATATTAAAACCAGAAAGATATACAACACATTTTAGGCCTCTTTTGGTCTTTGTCTCTTCTCCTCATCCTGGATCTCCTCATCCCTTATTCTCCACTACTTATTTGCCTCCACCACACTGCTCTTCTGAAATCTTCTTCCTCTTTAAAGAGGAAGCTAACATGGGACAACCAAGAGTCACGAGAGATGATTACTTTTATGTTCTCAAAAAATAAGGGAAATTTAATATTTGTTTACATCAAGAAATATTCCCACAAAACATTTAAAATTTCTCCCAACATCACCATCTGATTATTTCATCACATTGAAAAGTTCTAGTTCAGCTTTCATCATATTTAGTAGTCCATCATTGCACTTACATCGTTAATTCCCTACCCTTTGTGTCTTTCTGTCCCTAAAAATCCTAGGTTATCTTAAAATAACAATTAGAATGTGGATGGGGCAATGAGAATCATAGAGATACCAATTAGTGAAGAAACAACTATTGGTTCTAGTATTAGTACAGTAGTGACTTGACATTTATTATTAACTAGGAGCTCGTAGCCTTAAAGATGTGACATTGGAAATGCCTGAAAAGGCCCTAGAAATCTTGCAAAACCAATCTTTACCCTAACCAATCCGTTTAACACTCCTCTAGGTTCCTTCAATCAAATATTGATCTCCTAATGTAATTCCTGCAAAACTATAATAGTTTATTATAAGTAATCACTGTAAATATAATTCTTAGCCTGTTAATTCACTAAGAAAACCATGCATGGAAACTGTTCCTATGAAAGAAAAAACACCACAATATAAATTCCATATAATTCACACAATCCTTATGCCAACAGAGCACACTTTGATTGATAATACCCTAATGCATATCCTGCACTCTTGTCCTTTCCTTGAGGAATCCTGTGAATATCTAAGAAATTAAAGGAATGGATGGAAGGAATGGAAGGGAAAATGGCAGAAATCATAGATGGATTCCAATTGCAAGATCCAAGAAGGTGTAATATGTGGGCCTCATGGAGGAAAAAGTGAATGAAATGAGAAAGGAATTGAATAACTAAAGTGTAAGGGATTCATTCAAGAAGGAGAAACTATAGACCGAGAAAAAAAGGCTAAGACAGAAGTTGCAAGAAAAAGAGATACAACTTGCCACTACGTCAAGTTTATCCTTGGAAGACATACAATGAAGAAAACCATCCAAATCCTATGCCATCTTCCTTAAGAAGTAGTGCTTGCAATTCTAGATAAAGACATTATCATAGTATGGCTCTTTACCTTTCCAAGACTACAAGTTCACTTAATTTTGAAAAAAGGCAACTATTGAGGATAGAGAAAAACTAGTTGAGTTCTACATGCACAATATGATACTCACAGACATGAAATTTTGGGACCCCAACCCAAGATTGGGGGACATGCAGCTAATGGCACTAGCCTATTGGTTGACCCATGAAGAAACCAGAGTTGAATAAGTAAGGAGGGTGATGGGAAAATAAAACAAGGAAAATTTTTACATCACAAAAGATTAGTGAGTCCCAAGGTTGTCATTACTAAACACCACCTCATCTCCACTGATCCTGAATTGGCACCATGGTATATGACAACCCAAGAACAAACTATCGTCCATTTTGAGGACACCTTTAGGATATTGGGGACATAAATTTTTCATGCTTGCCGAAGAAGATGGCATGCTTTGCCTCACCATTTGGAAATTAGAGTGTGTCACTCTTGAGAAACACTAAGGAATTCCTTGGAGAGAACCCAAAAATTCAAAAGAATGATGAAAAGTTTGAAGATCAATTGGATAGGGCTAAAACTCAATCCTTGCTTATTGATGGGCCTACAGGAAAGAAGACACTAGCAAAAGAACAAAAGGAATGAACAAACATAGAAGAAAATGCAGGGTTCTATCTAGAGGAAGGCACACCATCTGAAATGCCTTCTGATTTCAGAGAGGTCACCATGGCAATGAATGAACTTCACATCAAATAATGAGCTTCTTAGAGGGTGAGAAACAACTTCAGCAAAGCGGTGATGATGTGTCCATCAATAGGTATACTTTGATGCCCATTATCCTATCCTCCAGCCCTTAAAACTCTCATTTTTTTCACATTCATTTACATTTTTAGCAATAATATGCTTAGTAGGAAGACTAAAGGGTTCTTGTCATAATTTTTGGAGATATTTACTATGTAGGGGCTTCTTCTAGACATCTAGAGAGAATATAAGAGGCTTGTCCACTACACTAACTCTCCAACTTGGCCTGAGACCACATATTCCTCAACAACAAGTAAGGAACTCAAGTGCATTTGAAGATCCAAGGGAACTTGATCCACCGATTTCAAGATCTTTGAGGGAAGCAATCCTCCTTTCAATGGAGTTTCCCTTTAGCTACATTTTTCATAAATAAACAAGCCTAAAGGATCATTAGGATTCAAACCTTTGTTGGAGATAGGAGTAGCTACTAACAACCTAGTGTTTTATATGTTATCATTATCTTTCACGAAATGTATGTGACTCTTATTTTTTATCAATGAAAACCTTACCCTTGGGCTACATTTGAGTTAAATTTGGGGGGATGAAACCCTTGGGTTTGGGCACAACCCAGAGGATTTAGTACCTCACACATATTACAAAAATTGTAGTTGCAGGTTTGACCACTACCTCTTTTGTGGGAAGTGTGGTTGGAAGATCTACAACCACAAGTCAAAAACATGTGTTTATGATTTCTTTGAAATTGTTAGGTTTTGGATTGTAACTCTTTTGCATGCTTAGTTTTTGCAACTTAGAGGTTAGTATCATTGATTTTGACATTAGATTAGGTATATGTTTTAGGGTAGAGGAGATCTTAAGGAAATAAAATTGAACTCATCCTTTCCACTTTGATTTATTTTGCTGCAATATTGATCATTTGATGCATGTACTTGATTATTCTATAGAGATTTTTGTTGAATTGAAGGGATTGAGACACTCATACACATCCACTGAGGTCATTCCATACTGCTCCTGGAAACATCATACTGCTCTCAAACTTTGCCACCAAGATCACCATTTTAGGGCCAATGAAGGACATTGTGGGTAGAACATCTTGTGCAAGATAGGCCTCCGAGTGGTACTAGGCTTGGAGAAGTCACTCTCACGTCACTCATTTAAATTCATCCACCTTACTTCACCTTAAATACATTATCCCTCCCATCGGAAAGCTCTCGGACCCACTCTTGTACCAAACTAGAGCCTTCTGTAGAAATTCCTATAACACTCCTTAAATCCATCCACATTTGATCTAGACCTTGACTCCTACATTTTGAAGTTGAATAATGGCCTCGAGTCTTTGATTTCATGATTAAGTAGAATCCAATGTCACTCCAAACCTAACTTTTCCTCACTGCAAACGAAAAACATTAAGCAGAATTAAACTTGGTATTTTTGAATTCGATAGCTATGTTGAAAAATGAATTCCTCATTTTCAAGCGATTTTCAATTAGATAAATGATTCATGCAAGTAAAATATTTATTTTATTAGTGCATAAGTAGAGTAGTATGGTTTACTTTTACAATTAAAGTACTTTATTCCTTTCATTGAATTATAATTATCCATTACATTTAAGGAATGGCATTTTCATTTCTGTAGTTAGAAACATGTTCATTTGCTTGCAATCATGATATGACTTCATAAGAATTTCTCTTTGTAGTTAGTTGAAGGAGTAGTCTTTGAATACCATGATCTATTGTAGTGAGTGAGGGTGACATGAGTAAAACACAATCTATTGTGTATATAATCTTGTCACCTCTAAGTTTGTATGAACGCGAGGTTGATAATTTAAGTTGAAAGCCTTGGAAGTTGTAGCATCCTTGATGCGATACTAGGGCTCATCAATTGCTAAAACCTTATCTAACTAGCTCATCTTATCAATATAAACCTATAAATCAAGGTAGTTGTGCCAAATCTTTACATACATTGACATGAGAAGACATAAAAGACTACCAGTGCTACAAGAAAATAGGGAGTCGTGCTAGCTAGTCACTACCCTCATCTTAGAAGAAGTATATGTTGGTTGATATCTTGAATAGAATGGTTAGATTTTGTATATACTATCAATGATTTCCTCCAACTTTTCTAGTATAACAAAATTCTTCAATTGAGTCTGCTCATACCTCCTTATTCCACCTCCAATATTCAAATGGTTTTTAACCATGTGCAAAATTTCTTCCATGATTAATGAAGTGAGGAAGCACATGCAATGCACTAATTATATTGGTAATCATAACCCCCTTGTGTGTGAGTTAGCATCATATCAAGGATGGGGAAGATGGAGGAGATGCCCCATCACACTCATTGGGTGAGTGCTACCAAGTAAATACATAAATAGAAATATATTTATATTATTTATTTATATAACTTAAATATTTAATAAATTTAAATTTAAATAATAGCTGTAATCAATAATCAGAGACAATTTTTTTTTATTGGGTCACAAACCCCTAAATCATACACAAGGTTCCTTTTATACAAAATTAAACAACATTCTTGTTATGCACCATTACATAACGTTCCGTATGAAATGTTAAAAATGTTATTGCACATAGCGCAACATTGCAACACTATGTACTGCCTATTCAATCCCACAAATGCAGTTCCATAATACCGTGCAATGAAGTGCCATATTTTTAAGAGCTGCAAAAATATAATATCTTGACAACATTGGATTACTAGCAGTGTTCGGTTCATGTCAGGTTCACCACATCGCATGCGACCAACACACCAATGACCAAACATGCAATATACAACGTTGCCTCCAAATTAATACTGTATTGTACGCATTATAATGCTCTAGAAATAATATAATTGTTTAGAAAATATTGCTAATATAAATTTGTGGGGGGAGGAAGGGGCGGCCTCCACCGAATTGGCAATGGATTTTTTTAGACCCACGTGATTGGTGGAAGGATCTTTGTTCCACGATGGAATTCATTTGGCATGCAATGCCGCATGATATGATCCATATTTTGCAAATGAAATGTATAATCAACCATTTATTCCAACATGTTCATATAATAATGGTTGGTCAACTGCACCTTTACCAGAATTTAAATGCATCCTTTAACCAAGATAATCCAAGAGCACTCTGTTAAATCCAAGACGCCGGGAGCTTGATAACCAAATTCTCTTTAATATAACGAAAACAAATACTCCCACTCTCCACAACGTCCTCTCTCGATATCCACATCTAGAACATGGTGGTTGAAATACCAGACCTTTGATTTATAATGATTTCATTGTCAGAAATGAAATTCCTTCAACGCATGGAATTTATTCACATCTTTCAATGGAAAAAACACCATGTAATATCAACGCTATAATATATTAATGTTTGTCACAATATCTTAATACTGACCCATAAAATAAATATATTAAGCAAACCCTTGTTTTGTGAGTTTTAGTACAGTAATCGTGTTATGGCATATAGTGGTTCCATTATAGGATACTCAACCCACATCTCTAGAAACTTCCATGAAACGTCCTTCTGTAATAAATCTCCTGCAACTTCTGGTGCACATTCATCTCATAATGCACTTTTGGCAACTAATTTTATGATTTTTGATGTTCAAATTGTAACAACATTTATTGACTTGTCAACCAAATGTAACGCCCATCTCATCCACTCGTTTTTCTGTTAATTCCCTAATGTATCTTGCTATGTAATAATGACATCTTAATATACCTCAAGCCTTTTAATTCAACGATTCAATTTGCTCTGATAATTAATATTACCTTCATATATTATTTCCTCCTGATGTTGCACATACTACCGTTTCTTTAGCCATCTTGCCTTTTAGATTTAGGAAATAGCGATAAGAGTGCCATCAAATTCTCTCGTAATTTATTTGTTGAAATTCTTGTTAATGCCAATGGATCTCCTTGGTATGTTACACATTGTTCATGTTGTTACTAAATTCCATCAACACTTCCTGTGCGACGTACCTAAATGTACTTTCCAATCTCTACATATTTTGACCATGATTGAGTTACTTTCAAACCTAATTTTTCTGTAATATTGCAATATCATTTCTGGATTCCTAATGGGCGTATTTGTATTGACATAATGTTTTGTTGTGCACTGAAGTTGTTTATGTAATTGTTTCATACTCCATGCACTTCTTATACAAATGTCTTGCGTAGGCACCTTTATTCCCAGCTATATGAAGACGTCCTCAACATTTCTCTATTCTTAACATCTTTCTGCGTTAAAGCGAGTATAACATTGTCACATTTTTGGAATTTTTTACATTGTCTCCAGAAACATTGTGAATATCCCGAAGGTGAAAATCATCAGATCCTCGCTAAAAGCTTTGATATTCAAATAGATGATCCTCTAGCTTGCAACCATTTATTTATATTTATTTTTAAAATTAAGCTTAATGGTTTGTAAAGAAAATCTTGATGCAAGTCAATAGTCCTAGTAGCACATACACTCTTGTCTAGGCGTTACTGTGCACATATACTAGTGTCCGAAAATTTATTCCTCTTGTGGATTTCAACATGAACATCTATAAGGTCCTCTACACCCTCATTCGATGTCTTACTATGTATGTGTTCTCTGGCATAGTTGATATATATGAAATTAGGATTGAAACATCTCGTATAACAAGATTCATTTATCATATTTCATGAGTAGAATTAGTCTTCTTATATTTTTTATTTCTCTCAAAATAATTTTGGGGTTGATCTCCCTTTGAAATTTTGTTGTTCCTACAATAATGAATTAATCTTTCTCTTTCTTTCTTGAGTATCTCCCCTGAGGTCATGACGACTTCATTTTGTCATTAAATTTTCATACTGCTCATTTTTCTTTCTTTTCCATAGTTTAGTATGCTTCCTTCTACTCTCTGTATTTCTTTTAAATTCAGAGTTTGGTTTTCTTTGATCGGCTTTTATCATCTCTCTAGAGTTCTTTGGTGTGTTTGGAAGTTTGCAGTGTTTAGTTTTGTGTCTAAGGTTTCTACATAAATAGCACCTTATTTGACCAATATATGGCATAACTTGTATGTGTATTCTTGTTCTTTTCTTTACAAACAGTTTTCATTCAACAACTTTATGTCCAAATTCATTATACAAATACAAATAGCGATAGAAATTATTTTTGTACCTAGTGTATGATTGGCTTCTCTGCTTTTCCCACTTGAGGGAGCCTTCCTGTTTCTTGCATCTGTTATTGATATGTATTGACTTTATTTTTTATATAGTCTATTTCTACATGTCTATGTCCATGATAAAAAAATCATTTGATAACTTTCCCAAGAGAAAATAATCTCGTTTGAGATCGTCGGAATTTGTTCAACTCATCTTTAGGAGTAAATGACCTTTTTACAAAAATAATTTTCTTTGAATCAATATTTTCATTTTTATTTTGATGTTTTCCTTTGTTTTTAATCACGCTCATATTGGCTTCTTGTATATTTAACTTTGAAGTTGTTTTACATTCATTGATGACTACCTTTGGATTATTGTTCTTCTCTTCCGAGTTCTTCTTAGAGACCTTCTGATCTTCAAACTATTTAAGTAATCTGCTCTTTTCATCTAATTCATTATTTGCTAAGACAACTTCAACTTCTAACATTTTACCCTATACCTATTTCTCCTTAACCTAACTCTTCATAACCTCTCTGAATACACTTTCTTCTCGAAGTTGTGTCTTGAGACCAACAATTTCTTCCTTATGTTCATGTTCTCTGGCATTACATATTTGCACCAATTTTTTCAGATCTTTGTTTTAATTCTTCAATAAATATATTTCACTCAAGGCTATGTCAATATTGGTTTGTTCTTCACTTGTATTTTCTTCACATAAATAAGGTTCATTCACACTAGCAAAGACCTCATTTTAGTAAACCCTTTCTTTTTTATGGGTATTTTTCTTCTTCTTCTTCATCTTCTCTTTTTCCATAGTGCAACTACTGTTGTCTACTTCATGCATGAGTTGTAATCTATCCCATATTTCTTTTACATAATTTAAGTTTATTATTGTATCAAGATCTTTACTATGAAGATTGTTATACATAACACATTTTTCCTTAGCATTCCACTATTTTTTTTTCATATAGGGAGAGTCTTTGCAGTAACCATCACATAAAAGCTTCCATACAGCAGGTCCATAAGCTATCATTTTTATTTTAATTATCTCATAATTCATGAAATTTTGTTACTCTCAAGGCAGGTACACATTCATAGCCCATGACTTTAAATAACCTAATTGAAGCTATTAGGATTAGATAGAAGGAATCGACTCAGATACCAATTGATGAAAACTTGACTAAATTGGGGGGGGGCATTAAAATTCCTTTATTTAATCTCACTAAAATGAAACATTAAATGAGAAGCCTAAAAAATAATGACCAACAGATTGAATATGTGAATAACAAGTAATAAGAAAACCAATACATCACATGAACAAATAATAGCAACACATATTGACACCAGATGTGAGTGGAAACACATAAAGGGAGAAAACCATGAATTTTTAATGCTGTGAGGCAAAGGCAAGCTCCTACTCCATTATTACATGTGATTTCTTGTAGGATCCAACCTACAGGCTGTTACCTCAATTTTATGCAAGTTGCAACATGCATGGAAGTTCAAACTCCCATATGTTTTTTGTAGGCTAGAACCCAAAGGAGGATCCTACCGCAACAAGTTCCCACCTGATATTAATCAAGCCACTACTTTAAAGTAGACTACAATATCCTGATGAAAATAAGAAACAATAATGCGCTAGTTTACCTGGTCATAAATTTTTCATATCTCCATCTTCATTTATGTCTCTTCTTCCCTTCAAATCTACTTTAGATAAGCTTCAAATGTGCCAGGTAACTAATGAATAACACCTCAATCAGCTCTCACACATTCTCCAACTCTCTAACTTCTCTTTCCTTCCAAAATCACATCTTTTATAAATATATTTTGTTGCTTATTTTTATCCCACATAATAATTTGAAGTGGACAAGCTTGACTTTTTTCATTCCGCTCATTCATTTTCAAACTCTTCATATTTTGAATATTAGAAAACAAAACTAAATCCTCCACCCAATATTATTTTCATCCACATGTAATGATTAAATTCTTGAACATGATGCCAGCATCATGTAACATTTTAGGAATAAGATCTGGCTATATAATTAAGAATTCATTCTTCATGATCAATAACAAAATTTCCCATTAATGCATCACAAACAAATCTATGCAACAACTTTCCCTTGGACATGCATCACAACATATTCATGTCATTGTCTCATTAGCCTTGCCTTTGTTGTCATGGAGTCTTGCCATGCCTTTGTTGTCATGGATTCTTGCCTTACATCATAATAATTTTCTGCAACAATTCACTATTTAAATCAGCCTTACACACAACACATGCAAGCATCAATGTTCTGTGGAGCGACCAAGGCATTTGTTGCTACTTTGTTCTATTGCCATTAAGCACACCAAGCATAACTTGTTTCTTTAAAACTATATCAACGTATTCCTTTTCCTTATTATTTCTCCTCTACCATCACCTCTTCTCTTCTTGTTTCTTTGTGTTGCTGCTCCATTAACATCTCATCTTTTACTTCTCTTTCGTCGTTTCTTTGCCTTGATCACAATCATACATGCTTGCTGCTACTACTTTGTTTCTCTTTTCATTTCTACTACTTTGTTGTATTCAAAACTATAGAATCGACACGTGACTACCCAGAAGCAGCTCTAGGTATGTACACATGTTTCTTTAAACAAACTTGTATACAAATATGTAATTTTTCACACAAACCTTCGCTATAAAATAGAGATTTAGACATACAATATCGCGTCATACATAAAAAAATCACACATCAAAAAATTATCATCACAGACCAAATCAACCCATGAGCATATTATTCAATACATATTCATTTAAAATATATTGGATCTCATCCATCATCATATTCCTAGGTACACTCTTATTTCAGATCAAACACTCATCATTAACCCATTACATTCACACAAAACACATTGATCTTCATCTCCTTATATAGCTTAGGCCTTATCCAATACCATGGGTCAAATCCTTAGTAACTCTGATGGTATTCCTAGATCGGTTCAAATATTTGTTACGGCCCTCATTACTATGGGCCAATACCATGGTAAAGTTCCTTGGTATTTAGGATACCATGGTGAGGAAAATGTGTGCATTTTTTCTTTTCCATGTGGGTGTATGTACAAATCTTTGCATCACAGAACTCACGCCTATTTCTCAAAACATCACCTTCATCGTTATTCCATATCTAGACTACTATTCCTTTGTCCAAACTCTCTCTCACATCTGTACTCATCCTTCTACCATTATTTTGACATATTTTACCAAGTAGGTTGCCATCAAGGATAGCTCAAACACATCCTGCTACAAGTAGGTTGCAATCAAGGACAACACATTATTCATAATGCCAACAATCTCCCCCTTTGGACTTGATGGAAACCACTTTAGTATTTTGTAACCATCATCTGTAAAACACATCAAACTAAGCACTAATATGTTCAAACACCAAGTTAATCTTCCCCTTTGGCATGAGCACTATAGTTTTGAGCAGTTGAGTATGAAAATTGAATACTAATCATGCTCCCCCGAGCACATGCCAAATTTTTTGAAGATATGAAAGGAATTACATGACTCTATGACTCAACCGTACATGATGTTTCCTATCACTAATGATTCATGCATACATTTATCAACCAATAAAGTGGGATTACATATTTGAATCAACATTACATCATTTGCCGAAAAAGATGGGATTACATGACTTGACCACAATAGTCCATACGTGACTGAATTTTACAATGATTTATACCATAGGTGTTTACATGAACTTTAAATCAAGTGAGAGATATGACATTTATAATGAAGACCAAGAAGCTTAATAGTGAGATAGAAAGACCAAGGTAGTCTTTGACAATCATATATGTAGGATCTACACCATAAGCACCTAAGAGTAGAACCATGTACATCATCAATAAGAAATGTAATATCATCAACCTGTGACAAAGTATGCATCATCAACAACATAAGATTGTTCCATAGAACTCATCCCCTTAAATTCATGAAGGTCATATAGATCTTTTGCAGTAAAATAACATATCTTTCCATGCATCAATGAAATATGTAAGAATCAAGCATTCCATCATAAAGTAAAATATGGAAATGTAGCATCATTCATCAACATAATCAATATGTAAAATATGCCATGTCTCCAAGTATCATCCAACAGATGTAGCAGTAGTATATCAATAACCATGTCTTTATGAAACCTTTAACAACATCATTTTTCTTGGCCCATTATCTTCATACAAGAAGAATTGTCATATCAAAACCATTTCACCAATATGAAACTCAAGTACTCATCTGTAAGATCCTCTTTAGTAATATGTATGACCTTATTATCATCATCAACGAATCATAATATTGTGTAATCAACCCATCTTTGATCTCATATCAACAAGATCAACATTCTATTTTCATGTTATATGTATCGTCATATACATGCATCACAAATTTGATCAGCATCATCCATATTTCACCATAGCAAACCCATGGTAGTGGCATACCATGACGCAACATATAGTAATCATTCAAAAGCTTCAACAACATGAGTATCTTCAACAACATCATTAATATAAGGATCATTATGTAACAAGAAATTTTCAAACAATCATAATGCCAACAATGGGCTACTAGAGGCATAGAAAATGACACCCCTAAATCTGTGCCAATGGTTCACTATCATATTTGATAGCAACAACTCATCCATTAGTAAGGTCATAAAAAAATTTATCAATCAGTAAATCCATGCCATCAATTTCATATTGTACTAATTCATAACATATTATAATCCAATACCATTTCTAATTAGCATCCATTGACCATAACCAAGAACATCCGTATAAGAAATCCAAATATAAATTGTCTCAAGCATGTCAGAGGCTTTCCTTGATTTTTTCCTATTGTTTCTTCATCACAAGAAAACATATGTGACTATCTGTATCATAACTCACATATATGTATGTGACTATCCTTTATAATAATCACATATGGAAACTGAAATGTTGAAATTTTATAACCACAACTCCCCCTAAACCTGTACTACCTATACGCATTTGTTTCTATTACATAAGATGTGCTATTAGTAACCATGAATACTAAAACAACCATGCAAATTATCATCAACGTAAGTATTGCTCCCACTGAGATTATACATCACTAATCCCAAGGACTTGTTAATCATCTTATGTTCTCATGATGTCATGCACCACACATCCCTTCTATAGTTATTGTTATAAGTATTCATTTAACAATAATGGACTACAATGGGCACCATATTCTTTTAAAATGAGTTTGAATACTCCTCATATCTATGAGAATTTATTCTTTAAGCGCATATAATTTGTTTGGGTTTCTATATCCTATTGCTATGACCTTTCTAGATTCTTCATCTATAACCTTTTCATTTGGTTTATGTAAACACAATTAAATTTCCTTTGTTGTCCACTTCACCTACACTTCAAATATTCTTCTTTAGCCCTTGAATTAATAAAGTATCAACTTCTCCTTTATTTTTGTTAATTCTATTTCTACCTTTTCCCAATTTTTTGTGGAGCATTATATCCAAGAATAAAATTACCATGTTGGTTTTTCTTGATAGACTCCATCTTACTCCTATATCCAGTCATGTGATGAGAGCATATGCTCTCTATGTACCATTCATATTATTATTCAAATGAGCAGAGAGCAAGGCCACACCTAATCTATTCTTCTTCTTTCTGCTTATTATGAGAAATGTTGGTGGATCCATGTTTTCATGTGTTTTGTGAACAATATTCTTATATGATTGCTTGTCATGTTGTCTGAGGAGATCCATAGATTTTTTCCTACATTATTTTGCTACATGCCCAAACTTGTTGGAAGCATAACATCTTATATGATCATAGAAATCATAATATTTTTGTTTCATATTCCTTCTATTGCAATCAATAACTTTGTGACCAAATATATTGCAAGAAAAACAATATCCCTTAAATAATCCTAAGTACCTCGAAGATGATGATCTTTTTGTGAAGATGTTATTTTATTGTGATTGAAACAATCTAGTTCTGCAATTTCCTACAACGTGTCCATAATTCTGACATATAAAACATTCAATATTATTGATTAGAGGAGAGAATCGATTAATTTTTTTATAGTTAGGAGTAAATTACTCTCTTTGAAGGTTCAATTTTCTTGGTTGTTGATCAGGTTGACTTCTTATCTCTTTTTTGAGAATTTTAGGTTTTATATTGTTACCCTTTAATTTCATTGCATAAGCTTCTGGACTAGATTCTCCTTCAACAGTTTCATGTAAACCAAGACCCAATTTTATGGCTGGAGACCTTTGACTACTAATAATAATATCCAAAATCTTAGTACTATCTTCAAATCCCAAATGTTTACCTTTTTATTCTAATTTACCTTTTAGAATGTTTACCTGAACCTCCATTCTTTGATATTTCTTTTCCTTTTTTGGATATTGCTTCTTCATACCTTCCTCAGGTCTTCTTCATTTTTCCACTTGCACCTTTATTTTGATAATTTCTTCTTTCATTCCATTTTATTGTTCTTCAAATGCTTGAAGTAGTTCTTGATTTTGCTTATTTGATTTTTCAAGATCTCTTAAAAAGATGATCTCAACTTCAAGACCTTCACAATATTGTTTAGATTCCATGAAAACATTTATTGATTTAATATGATCTTTGTTATCATATGCCTGCAACGTATCTTTAAGATTAATAATATTTTTCAAGGCATAATAAAGTTTTGTTCTAAGATAAAAAATTATTTCTGACCCGTCTTCTTCTGAATCAACAACTCCATATGACATAACAAAGGTTGTTTTCTTATCATGTTCATTTTTTGACACATTGTTAGGGATATGATTACCTGATTGTTCCCTTGATAAGGAATCTTCCTTTGATATTTCTTCATATATTTCCTATAGCTTATACCACAATTGCTTTGTAGTTTTATAATGCGTAGCCTTATTTAATGTTGAAATATGTATGTTATAAAAGATGTCACTTAATGCCTTACTGTACTTTTTATCATCCTAATCTGATGGAGGGATTTTGGTGTAGTTATTGCATGCTAAATACCAAACATCATGGTTCATTGCATTAGACTTCATATTTTCTTTCCATTGTTGATAATTCTCTTTGCTTAGCATAGGCACATCTTCATTGTCCATTATTTCTATCTTGCCTTGATATTCTCTGTCTAGAGGCATCCTTTTTTAGTTTTTTTTTTTCTCTTTAGAGTGCTTACTTTCACTTTTACCAATGATTGCAACTTCAGCTGTTTCACAATCATTATTGCATAGATGACGAAATGGACCACAGTTAGAAAAAAATCCTTACTTGATAATTATTTGTTACAATTTTCTTCATTCTTAATCAATAGGAAGAAGGGTGATCTCAAACCTAAATATTTGCTGATATCTGTAACTGTCAATGCATATTATATATCACTATCACAATTTTAGGAATCCCACCTTTGAGTGATCTTCTTATTTCCCATCATCTTAACGGATCTCCTTCTAGAGATCAAGCTTCTTCTTAATGACCTCCTATGATAACAATTGTTGGGAAAAATACTGAGAGGGCAGGGGGGGTGAATCAACATTTTAAAACTCACTTATACTTTTCTTTTCTTATTCAAACTTATATATGTGACTTTGGTAAAGTAAACTTGCGTATGTATGTGATTGTTATGTAGACAACTAAGGTATATGCAATTAACTTATTTTTCAGTTAATTCATCATATGTTTGACTTGACCAGTGTATTAGTACTTCCGTAGACATTAATTAAATAGTAACCATGTGTAGTAAGAACAACATAAACCATCACACATATGAAACACATCAACACACATGAACACCAATTTTTTTTTGGTCGAAACCCAATTATGGAAAGGAACCACTCCTGCTATCATCTCTGTCTTTATCTTTGATTATAAGGAAAAAAATATGACAATCTTGTACTAGTGAAAACTCATAACAACACATAGGCATCCACCTATAGAAATCTACAACCTTATCTTGTTCTCCTACACTTACTGGAAGGGAGCTCCAACCCACCGATCTCATTTACCGACAGCCACTAGAAGGGAGCTCCAACCCCCTAATCATATTTACAAGCTATCGTTGGAAGGAAGCTTATAGTTCCTCACTGAAGGCTCCAACCTTCAACACCTCCATGGACCACGTTTCAGAATTTTCATACTGGATCCACCTAAACCAAAACATCAAGTCTGTTTGCCATGTTTCATCATATTTTTAGATTGGACCCACTAGTGTCATTTAAGCTCAATATCAAGTAATAAAACTAAAACTAGTTGTTGAGCACTAGAGAAGGTATGTTATTTTCATTTACTTTGTTATCTTTTCTTCAAAACTCATAACCTTTTTACATCATGAGCTAGGTATATGAAAAGAGATTATGATAAAATCCAAAAGATTTTATGTGACGTGAAATAACTAATAATTACCCTTTTTCCATGCAGAAAGAGGAGAAAATGGAACACTGCCATCCTAAAGGAAAGAACAAGACCAAATTAACTACTATCCCTTTGACAAGGAACCACATTCAAACAAGGTGATCCAAATTGGAGTGTAACAGCTAGAAAAAGGAAAAGGAGATATCCAATCGGCACAAAAGAACAAGAGGATAATTGAGAACTAACAGTTTGGCGAATCCCTCAGGATCCTTTGATCCTGAGGGATCACTATCTTAACAATCTTATGTATCATTGATATCTCCACTCAGCTGTTGTAAGAAGGGGTAGCACTATTAGCATGGGGGAGAATGATTGTTACATTTATGAAATTCTTCTTATTACTTGAACTTTGATCATCAACTCTCTTTGAAGAGCGATTCACTGTAACTCTCTTTGATGTTTAATATATAAATATTGTTGTCGTTATATTATTGATTTTGGAGTAACCTTAAGCAGTGAGTCCCTGGAGGCTAAGGGTCTGGCCCTGGTGGATCACTTGCTCCTGTACCATTATTTCCGATTCATGTGTGGTTTGATCTCTTCCATTTACTCTATTTAGTAATCTGATGTGCTTTGTTGTTTTACATATCGACTCTATTATATATACTTGGCTAAATAATATTATTACCTGCAAGAAGAATGCTATGTTATTAATTCTAACTTTATATCGCATTGATTGTTCCTTTTGACAAATGATATAGCATTGTTGTTCCTTACATATTTCCATTTGATTACAGATTAACAGTGTTATATATTCCTAAATCAGTACTACTATATGGTTTATTCTTAAATTGTGATTGTTCTCATTCGAGATTGTTATTCCATTGTGATCACAATTGCTATTACTTTATAGCTGTGATTCATACTTATTGTATCGAAGCTCAGATTACTGTTCCTTTTAATGTTAACTGTGGTGCGTGTTTAATCTGGTTTGTTGTACATTCATATTTGATCTAAGTTGTTTTTATATAGTTTATTTTTGTTAGTCTGCTGTTCCATTTCTATTTGTTGTTCAATTCAAAGGTTGTTACTTAATTCCTATAGGATATAATTATTGTTGCATTAAACTCTGTATATTAAGGTTTTGTTGTTCAATCCTATTTATAAAGATAGTTCCTTCTCCATTTATTTTCATTTGAAGATATCATCGCTTTGGTGTGCAGAAGATTTGAGACTGTAGTGAACATCGACATATGCTATCTAGTTCCTTGATTGATGATCCTTTCTTTGAGTGCTTTTTAATTGAATCAGATTATAGAGGGAAGAGTTACCATTACTGTACCCTTGACTGATAAATTTTTGTAGCATTCTGAATGTATGATTTGAGTCTTAGGTTTCTTTTTGCAAATATATTTTATTCCAAGCATCCGTTTACTCTTGTATTTAGAGCACTATACTACTAGCATTACTTTGACAAATGACCGCCTCAAACTGAGTACACACTTTGAGATAACAAATCATTCTTGGATTGAGAATTAATGTAGGGTAAATAGAGGTGAAAAAGACCCTTTTTACTGCTCGAAATTTTGGTGTCGTTGCCGGGGAAGAGTGTAGCCATTTGTTTCTTTTCCAGAGTAATGTAAGAATATGCTAAGAGAGAATTGGGTTTTAAAAATGGACGGTAAGAACCTACGTGCAGAGCATGTAATAGCCCTACTCCCCTACCCACTTTCCTGCAGATTTGTTGCTATTTTGGGTAGAAATTAGCATTTTATTTGTGTACATGACTAAGTAGAAAAAGCCTGAAAAGAATCCTAAACCTCTACCCAAGTCTGATAAATCTAAGGGGACGGTGACCCCTGACCAATCAACCTTTATAGATGAAATCCTTAAGAAAGTAGAATCTTAGCCTTCAGTAGGACCTAGAAAAGTTGCTTCTAGACAACCTACAGCTCCCTTAGGCCACAGGATCACCATTTGTAGCCTTTGCTAAGGTGCATAGTCACACCGAAAAGCAAGATTTTCAAGAAATTGAGAATTCTAGCCCAAAATCATTGCAAGAAGGGAAGCTTAGCAACCTCTGTAAAGCGAGAGGAGAAACCGGGGAAACTAAAGAACCAAGATCTCCTCTTGGGATAATTCAGCCATTAAGCAGCATAGATAAGGGAAGTGCTACAAAAATCAACCATAACAAAGTTGAAGAACCTTAGGAACTAAAATCCTCCCAGACATTAGGAACTCTCATCATCCCAGATAAAGGAACTGTTGTTAAGGCCATTCCTCTTGAAGCCATTCTCCCTCATCAGCCTAGGAATACCCTCCTACACATCCCAGAAGATTATTGGCACATATTTGACCAAATGGCCCAAAACCAGCCAAACACCCAAACTTCTACACTGCAATATCCCATTGTAGACACTACAGCTAATGGTCCTATGAAAGAAATTCCTCTCCAGGATATCCCTACATTCCATGGCCTTAAATCAGAAGATTTGGATGCATTATTATTTGAATTTGATGTGCTATGTAGAGGTTATGACTATACCACTAATCCCTAGAAACTAAAATTATCTCCCTCTACATTAAAAGGGGCTGCTTTAAGATGGTTTATGGGGTTGGCTGGTGGTGTTATAAATAACTGGGATCAAATGAAAGAGGCTTTTTCTAAAAAAATATCAGGATTATTACAGGTCTAGAGAGTTAAAAGATGAAATATTTCAGATGGTAGCTAGACCAAATGAAACATTAGAAGAGTATGTTGAATGTTTTTAGTATAATCTTCAAAGATCTCCTTATGCATCATTACCCTTGCCTGATAATGTATTAGAAACAACATTAATTAGATGAATGAAGGAACAATGGATTGAAACATTAAATATTATGGCAAAAGGAGATATTTATCAGGAAAATTTTGCTGACATTATTGATTTATGTATCAAGATTTCGAGAGGTAGAACAAGACTAAAACCAGCAGAACATGATAGATTTGCAAGAGACAACACGATTTCTGCAGAAGGAGTAACTAGCGCAGAAATTCGAAATTATTAGAAAATTTCAAAACCAACATATTGGGAACTCTGACAATGCCACTTGGTATTATGTAGGCCAAGCAGAAACAAGCAGAGGCAGAACAAAATTTGGCAATCTTCTGTTCTAGATACAGAAAGAAACACATCCATATAAAATGTCCATTAGATGCGGTTCACGTTTGCACCATTTGTACAAAAAACCATTCTACAGAGAGCTATCCCTCACTTCTTGGATTGAAAGCAGTATACAAGGAAGTGGACAAAGAGGCAGAACCAATGTACCTACTTAATCAACACCGTCAATGGCAGCCACGACAATCAGGTATGATCTCCGATCCAGCTTCTTCTTTTCAACCTCCACAATATCATGCTCAGCAATATAATACCATGTGGAAAAATCAACCTCCATTCTCAAATTGGTCACAACAACCATTTACTTCATCATCACCATGGCCGAATCAAGCAAGTCAATCCAATTGGCCAAATTTTCCTTATGCCCCACCATATAGGCAAAACAATGTATATCCAATGCAATGGTCCCCTCCTACTTCACAGAGTCAAGCCTAGCAGACAAACTGGCGAAGACCAATGAACTAGCTAGTAGGACCCATTCCGCTCTCTCAACTTACACTAGCAACATTATAACAAAACCCCCAGTCTAAATTAAGACCGCAACTCCCAGCCCAACCTAACCCTAATCCGAATAACAGACCAATCCAATCCATTCAAATAATTGAAACACCACAAATACAAACCAGTTTAAGGGAGGGTAATGACCTTCAATTAAGATCTGGGCGCATCATAGAAACAGAGGGAGATAAAACTGCTCAAGTTAAAAATCAATTACCTATAGAACAACCACTACAAGAAGAGGATGTGATCAAACAACAAACTCATGATCAAGTAATCACATCTTCTCCACCATTCCCAAAATGATTAATTATACCTCGACCTATATAACATCCTGATTTTAACAATCTGGGAGAACTTAAAAATTTTTACATAAAAATCCCACTCCTCCAAGCCATCCAAGATATCCTAATATATGAAAAAACCATTAAAGATCTATGTATAAAAAAGCCGAGGAAAATAACAAATAACCCAAGAATCCAAGTAGTTGGCACTTTATCCGACCTATTATCAGGAAAAGAAACACCCATTAAATATGAAGACCCAGGAAATCCAATAGTAACAATACAAATCAATGGGCAAACCTTTGCAAATGCCTTAGTTGATTTAGGGGTTGCAATTAATATCCTAACAACCACCACTTGTCAAAAACTGGGCATTACATCAGTAGAACCAACTTCCACTTTATTAGAACTGGCTGACCGATCTGTGGTTAGGCTAGAAGGCACACTACATGATGTCATGGTATCTGTTAATTCCTAGGAGTATCCTACTGACTTTCTGATAATAAACCCCAAAACCCGACTTGATGGACATCCATTGATTTTATGTAGGCCTTGGCTTGCAACCGCTGACGCTTATATTGGTTGCCAACAAGGCAGTATGATCATAATTAGAGGGGCTAATATCAAGAATCTAGCCTTATATCGTCCAGCCCAGCCAAGTGTCACAATAATGAAAACTAATAAACATCTTGTATTATACCTCACCGAAAATATTAGATCCCCATTAACCATATAAGATGCCCTCGATTTCAAAGATCAAACAGAGGATGATGTCATTAACAATTTTCTTAGCAAGACTAAATCTAAATCCCACATACAATGTCATATGATAGAAGCAGAATTTGATAATGAATTAGAAGAAGATCCTCTCAAAGACACTCACAATCAAATAATACCTACGACCTCTGTATCAAATAGAAAAATTGTAGAAATTGAGCCAGGAAAAACTTTAAACATTAATGGAAACCTAACTCTGGAATAAGAAGAGAAGTTAATCCAGCTACTGAGAAAATACAAAGAAGCATTTGCATGGGATTACCCTGACATGAAAGGAATTGATCCCCAGTTATGTACACACCACATCTACATAGAAAAGGATGCAAATCATGTTCACCAACAACAAAGGAGACTTACCCCTCATCTAAAAGACATTGTAAAAGCTAAACTTCAAAAACTTTTAGATGTGAACCTTATTTACCCTACCTCTAATAGCAAATGTGTCTCTTCGCTTGTAGGGGTGCCAAAGAAGAATGGAAAATGGAGGATTTGTGTAGATTATAGAGAGATAAATAAAGCAACACAAAAATACCACTTTTCCCTTCCATTCATTGACTAGTTATTAGATACGTTAGTAGGAAAGAAATTCTTTTCTTTCATGGATGGCTTTAGTGGATACAATCATATTTAGATTGCCCCTGAAGACCAAGATAAAACTACTTTTCCCGTCCTTGGGGAACATTTGCCTACAGAGTTTTACTTTTTTTCCTATGCAATGCCCCTACCACATTTCAAAGGGCTATCCTCAGCATCTTTTTAGATTTAGTAAATTAAGACCTTGAAATATATATGGATGATTTTACACCATAAGGAAATGATTTCGACTGAGCATTGGCCACACTAGAAAAAGTGCTACAGTGATACATTGCCACCAAGCTCTGTCTAAGCCATGAAAAATGCTATATGATGATGACTGAAGGACTTATTCTAGGCCATTATATTTTAGCAGCAGGAATACAGGTAGATGCAGCCAAAATTCACATAATTTTGGTAATACCTACTCCTACCACCCTGACAGAGGTACATAGTTTTCTTGGATTTTCTGGTTATTATAGAAGATTTATAGAACATTTTTCTCATTTTGTTGCACCTTTATATGCATTGATGGGGAATGTTGACTTTGTTTTGGCAGAAAAATGTGATCATGCTTTTGAGGATCTAAAAAGGCTTGTGTCCATAGCCCCAGTACTCCGAGGATCAAATTGGGACCTTCCATTTCAAATTTCATCATATGCTTCAAACATAGCTATTGGAGCAGTCCTTCTGCAGGAAGAAGATAAAAAACCATATGCGATTTATTATATTAGCAAAAACTTGTCTCCTGCTGAATTGAACTATACTGTGACTAAAAAGTAATTTTTGGCTGTAATACACGCCGTCAATAAATTTAGGCATTATATCAGTGGATATCCTATTATCTTATATACATATCACTCCGTAATAAAATATTTAGTGAATAAACCAATCACAAATGGTAGAGTAACCAGATGGCTGATTTTATTACATGAATTCGATATCACAATAAAAAATCGACTTCGAAAAGAAAATCATGTAGCTGATTTTATCTCACGAATGCCAAAACCAGTGGATGCAGTAGCAGTCGAAGATCAATTTCTAGATGAACATTTGTTCGATGTTACTGTTAAAACACCCTGGTATGCTGATGTTGTGAATTATTTAGCAGTAGGAAAATTACTGAAACATCTGACTTGCAATGAACGAAAGAATATTGTCCAGCGTAGTACTCGATTTTCTTGGATTGGGGGCTACCTGTTTCATATAGGGGAAGATATGCACATCAGGAGATGCGTTCGTGAAGATGAATTTTTTTACATCTTGAAATATTGTCACGACAGACAATGTGGCAGACATTTCATAGATTGGAGAACTAGTCACAAGGGGTGAAAAACAAGGTATTATTGGCCCACGATCTTCAAAGATGCAAAGAAGTTCGTTCAAGATTGTGACAGTTGCCAAAGAGTAGGACACCCTAGACAAGCTGATGAAATTCCCTTGAACCGACAAATAGTTATTGAAACATTTGAACGATGGGCCCTTGATTGTGTTGGTCCAATTAACCCATCATCAAATCAGAAAACATATATTTTGGTAGCAACAGAATATGTCACCAAATGGGTTGAAGTAGAGGCATTGCCAAGAGCTTCAGAGGATTTCGTCATACAATTATTGTTCCACATATTTGTGTGATATGGCCTCCCAAGAGATATAACTATGGATGGAGGACCACAGTTTGCTGGTAATAAAATTGTTGCAGCACTAAAAAACTATCATATTTAGCATACAATTACTACTCCATACCACCAACAAGTAAATGGTCAAGTAGAAAGCACGAATAAAATAATAGAAGCAATACTGACAAAAACCATTGCGTCACATAGACACGATTGGGCTGCAATATTACTAGAAGCCTTGTGGGCATACAGAACAACATGGAGAAGTACTATCGATTATTCGCCATACCAGCTAGTATTTGGAAAAGAACCCATCTTTCCAATAGAATTTGAAATACAGACACTACAAATAGCACAAGAAGTCGGTCTAGATTTAGACAAGGATCAGATCAATAGATTACAGTAGACTAATGAGCTAGATGAAATTAGGCTCACTTCCCTTCAACATATTGCGTTAATCCAACAACAACGAACCAAATGGCATGATGCCCTCATTAAAAATAAAGTCTTCCGCGAAGGAGATTCGCCGCTTCTATATGATTCCAGGTTTTAGGATTTTCTGGGGAAACTTCAGACTCACTGGCTGGGACCATATGAAATCTAGAAGGTACATAATATTGGTACCATTACTCTAACCACCATTGATGGATCCAGACATACCTTCAAACGGCCATCAAGTTCGACTATACTGCAAACCACTTACTCGGGAATCCTTCTACCAGCAACTCCGCGAAGACTCTGACATACAGATTCTGGTTGAGGAAGAGAAATCTTCCTCACCTTTGGTTCATTAAGTAATTCGACTACTCTTACACATTATACATAATTCTTTTGTTTTGTATATATCTTTGCAGTTATGTAACATTTACACTTTGTTGTTCCTTTCGAAAGGAAAAACATTTTCACCATTTTGCTGTTCCTTTTTCAAGGAAAAACACTTTTCCACTCTGTTGTTCCTTTCGAAAGGAACATAATTTATGCCATTTTGTTGTTCCGTTTTCTGAAGGAACAACGCATTTTTGTTTTCTGCTGTTCCTTTTCCCAAAGGAATAACATTTCCGTTTTCTGTTGTTCATTTTTCTGAAGGAATGGCACATTTCCATTTTCTGTTGTTCCTTTTCCCAAAGGAATAACATTTTCATTTTTTGTTGTTCCTTTTTCGGAAGGAAAGATGCATTTTCTTTTTTGTTGTTCCCTTTCCAAAGGAACAACACTTCAATTTTTTTGCTGTTCCTTTTTCCGAAGGATCAATATTTTCATTTTTTGTTGTTCCTTTTCTCGAAGGAACAAAATTTTCGTTTTCTACTGTTCCTTTTCCCAAAGGAACAACATTTTTGCTTCTTGTTGTTCCTTTTTCTGAAAAAACGAAGCATTTTCATTTTCTACTGTTCCTTTTCCTAAAGGAACAACATTTTTGTTTTTTGTTGTTCCTTTTTACGGTGCATTTTTGTTTTCCACTATTCCTTTTCCCGAAGGAACAACATTTTTGTTTTCTGCTGTTCCTCTTTCTGAATGAACAACACTTGCATTTTCTGCTATTCCTTTTCTGAAAAGACAACATTTTATCATTGTTTTGCTTGCGCTTGTTTTCTTTTCTGTTGTTCTTCTTAGTGCACAACAGTTTCGAGTTTTTCTTTCTTTTTTCTTGCAATTTTGTGCACAATACTTGTTTTATCTTTTTCTTCTTTGTGAGTTTTATCATTTGGATCACTTCTAAAATACAGATATACACCTTTGCAATGAATATAAGAACTAGAGGATACTGAAATCAGCAAATTACATAAATGTCGCTATCTTTACAAGAAATTGCTCTAAATTGATAAGAGAAAAGAGGAAAGGACACAACTATTGATCATCTTGTTGTCACTATTCTACTAATACCGATATGATTGGTTAGCTTTATCATGATGGCTCCTTCTAAAACCCCATAATCCTCTTTGATCATTATTGAGGAATAAGAAAAAAGGGAATATTTTTCTATTAAGATGTTAAGATTTCTTCCACCATCCCTACTCTTAAGGAGTGCTAAACCACCCATTGTGTATAAATAGGAAAATTACTTTATAAAAAGAAAAATGTTTATATAATTTGCTAACATGGTTTTTCAAATGAAGGATAGGGGGTCTCATTGAGATCCAACTTACCATGATCATAAGGAAGAGAGTGAAGTGGCATTCCCACTATGGTGACCACACCAGGGATATGATTCAAGAGGCACATCAGAAAAATTAAAAGGTTCTTGGAACAGGAGGTCTCATCACGAGCCAGCCTGCCCACCTTTCACTCCTTCCTAGTGAATGGCATTATGATTTATCTGGTTACCAAGCCAGCATAATGGCCTCCATTCTAACATTCCATGGCACTTTCCTAATCATACACAAAGGATCATGGTTCCATGGGTGAAATAAACAACTTTGTCAAGGTTATGGACACCTGTGGACAACAGAGCTCTGTTGATGGTATTGAAGTCACATTCTTTATATAGCAATAGTAGTCATGAATCCCTTCCTCTACCTTTGTAATGGGTCAAATAAGATTGTGAACATAATTCCTCCGAACCTTTAATACATGAAATCTATTACAATCAATAATGATGGAAAAAGTTGATAATGACTACATCAAACTTTTTATGCACACCAGTTGTCTTATCCTCCAAATCTTGCATCATATCATGGTATTCTCTTATTTATTAAGTGATTATATTATATACCTCGATTTTGGCAATCTGCTCGTTCTTGTAAACATGTCATTTCGGTATACATTGTTGCTTTCTAACTCTGTACCATGTCAGTCCAACATGCCACTCCCTCATTTGACGGCTGAGGATGGCCTATGACATTGCGGGGGGGAGCAGGTGACCTCATAATTCACTGGCATATGTGTAAGTTTATCATTCAAAGAATTTTTACTCAGGAATAGCAAGGCTTAATGGTATATTGTTTTCCAATTTTCATGGCTTGCTGTTTCGAAGCCATTTTCGTGTTATGCTCTGCAGCAATTAGCAGTAAGCTTGTTGTTCCATCATTTTCTCTATGGTTTCTAACAGCTTGAATAACTTGTTATTACATTGCCGTATCTATGTTCTTATAGTGTGCTAAGCATGGGAGGAAGATCAATTCGTAGAGAACCACAAGTGTTGATAGGCTTCGATGCTGCACGAGAAATCCTAACAAGGGTAGGATGGATAGTTTATCTCAATCATCTACAACAATCCAACGAGATCATGGAAATTGAATTTTTGCAGAACATACAAGAATATCACTCCATGGTAAGGGAGACAGATAGTAGTCACCGATGACATAATTGCAGAGGTTTCGGGACTCCCAACCAATGGATCTGTGTGGACTCTAAAGAAGGTAAGACTGCGAGACGCCATAAAAATCTTCCAAGATGAGGTTCAGAACCTAACTCAAAGTGGAAAGGGAGTTCTAATAGTAGCCTTGGGAAAACAGTGGGCAGAATTGGAAAGTATCATCCAAAATTACATCACTTGTGAATTTAGAAAAGACATTGTAAGACCACGCCACCTTCAGCTTTTAGCCGTATTGAAACAGAAATGCACTGTGAATTTGCCTGCTTTTTTAAATTCTTTATTACATGATGTTGCTCGAAGCATGAAGAAATCTCACCACGTAGAATCAGTAGTAAGTCATTATAGATTGATACGACTGATAATTTGCTACAGTCTTGCATAGCAACAGAGCAGTTGGGAAGAACTAATTTTTACAATAGACGAGGGACTAGCCTTGCGAGCCCCCAAACGACAGCATACTCCAAGTACATCGAATAGACCATTGAAATGTAGGAAATCCATTAGATTGGCATGGATCAAAGGGAGGTTGGAAAATCCCCAAGGGAACACCAGTCAACTGGTGGAGATAGATGATTCAGGGGATGAGCAACCCCTGTAATTGGAAGGAGGAGAGAACGAAAGATAATTGTATGAAGAGGGACAAATAGAGGGAGAGACTAAGGAATCTGGTCGGGCAGAAGTAGAAATAGAGTGACATGAGGAAAGCCCATTGCAAAATCTATTGTGAGAGGATGAATTGGCTCAGCTTCTAGCCAATATGGGCGAATATACTCAACCTCTCAGCCCACTAAACCTCCGCACTAAAGAAGAACCACAAAAGCACTATGTTCATGATAAGAGTTCATTTGAAGAGTTTTGTGATGAGGAAGAAGAAGAAGAGAATCACTTCGCCCATGATGAAAGTGCATCTGGAGATAAAAATGATGAGGATGAAGAAGAGGAACAATTTGTTCCAAGTCAGAATACACTGGAAGAATTTTATGAAGAAGAAGGGTGGGAAGAAGAAGTTACCCAAGAGATTGCAGAACAAGCTAGGGTTTCTACCCCCGAACAACTCGATCAGTAGAATAATGAGGAAGCACCCCAAGAAGAAAATCAAGAAATTGGTGAAGGAGAAAGTCTAAGCCCGAATAAGCGAACAACTGTTCCTTCAAATAAAACAGAAGAATTCAAAATATTATGAAAGGAACAACAAAGACTGCTTAATGTAATAGCGCGACTTCGACAACAAATTATGATTTTGAAGCTGGGGAAGAAAGCAAAAAGAACCTTGGTGGTAAAGCACGCAACCACTCTGGCTAAACCCCTTAGGAAAAAGGTTAAGAAGACTTAGGTCAAGCCTACCATTCAAAATCAAAAGGAATAGCATTCGGCTGTTACCCATGTTGAAATACAAATAGATAACATAAAGACTTATGACAATGAAATTCAGAAAGAGGCACAATCCTCTGAGGAAATTCGAACCATAACTACAGAACGATGCAATAAGAAGATTCAAGTAAACCTCCCGCTTACAACTACTATGTGGGATAGTGACCCAAGGACAAAAACCCTGCGAGAGGGTTTGATGCAAGCCCAGCAAGCGATAGAAAAAATTACAGAATAGACAGTCTCTCGAGAAAAGTATGAAGAATTACAACAGCAGCTAAGGGATGTTAATTTATCCAAAAGCCAGGCTTTTGAAGGATGGAAAAAGGAAGAAGAAAGAGTAAAAAATGTAACTCATAGGCTAGATGTAGTCATCAAACAAATGGATACCTTATGCTCTTTGTACACTGATGTCCTAGCATGTAGAGCACCTACTCGGATTTATGCTTTGTTTTAATGGAAAGATATTTGCAATTGAAAATTAAAGCTGTCAAAGCAGGAGACCCTATAGAAATAAACACTATTGATGACTTCATAAATTGTTGTAAGCACTATGCGGTGAAGGTTCAGAGATTATCATGTGAATTCTATTTGCACAACCTTGTGTTAGATCAAGAAATAGAGTAGAATCCCAGCCCTTTCATTGGGGATGTCTGACTGTGGCATTTATTTTTTTTGGAGTTAATCAAATAAAATGGCTTAAAGCATATAATGGCTTCCAAAGACAAGAAAATGGATTAGACTTATGGGTAAGAGCTGAGCCTAGAGATCCATTGCAGTTATGGAATAAACTTAGGAACCTAATGAGGACTTCCGGCATGATTTAAGCATTGGGACCTATTCATACAAAAATTAATCGACAAGAGATAGAATACTTCTTTACCATCAAAGACCTTGCCATTGCAGCTGCTAAATTTCGATTTTAGACTTCTAACCGGAATATCCAACACAGGGAACCATTTAACTATGAGAACTTTAAGTTAGCTACTGATCGCTTGGGCCTCTATGGTGATCTTATTTTGAGGGAAGGGCTAGCTTGGTTAGGTTGTAGGTTCCAAAGTCTACTCATTTAGCATCCTGCACAAGGATACCAAGCCTTATATGAAATGCCTGAGGGCCAGACAGGACATCCTTTTGAGCACCTAGCTAGGCATCATGGCTGTAGACCTCCTCATGAGATCCTGTCTTCAGCCTACTCCCTCACCGCCTTGCATGTCAACTATAATGTTTTCATGAGGCCATGAAAAAGGATAAGCAGGGGGGTCTGTTAAGCATTGGAGAAGGTATGTTATTTTCATTTACTTTGTTATCTTTTCTTCAAAACTCATAACCTTTTTACATCATGAGCTAGGTATATGACAAGAGATTATGATAAAATCCAAAAGATTTGTATGTGACGTGAAATAACTAATAATTACCCTTTTTCCATGTAGAAAGAGGAGAAAACAGAAGACTCCCATCCCAAAGGATAGAACAAGACCAAGTTAACTGATGTCCCTTTGACGGGGAACCATGTTCAAACAAGGCGATCCAAATTGGAGCATAACAGCCCAAAAAAGTGAAAGGAGATATCCAATCGGCACAAAAGAACAAGAGGATATCTGAGAACTAACAGTTTGGCGAATCCCTCAGGATCCTTTGATCCTGAGGGATCGCTATATTAACAATCTTCTATATGATTGATATCTCTGCTCGAATATTATAAGAAAGGGTAGCATTGTAAGCATGGGGGAGAACAATTGTTACTTTTATGAAATTATTCTTGGTACTTGAACTTTGATCATCGACTCTCTTTGAAGAGCAATTCGCTGTAACTCTGTTTGATGTTTAATATATAAATCTTGTTGTCATTCTATCATTGATTCTAGAGTAACCTTAAGCAGTGAGTCCTTGGAGGCTAAGGGCCCAGCCCTGGTGGATCACTTGCTCCTGTACCATTATTTCTCCATTTACTTTGTTCAGTAATCTGACGTGATTTTTTGCTTTACATATCGACTCTGTTATATATACTTGACTAAGTAATATTATTACCTGCAACAGGAATGCTATGCTATTCATTCTAATTTTATATCACATTGACTGATCCTTTTGACAATTGATATAACATTGTTGTTCCTTACAATTTTTCCATTCGATTATAGATTATCAGTGACGTATATTCCTAAATCGATACTACTGTATGGTTTATTCTTAAATTGTGGTTGTTGTCATTCGGGATTGCTATTCTGTTATGATCGCAATTGTTGTTACTTTATAGCTGTGATTCATACTTATTGTATCGAAGCTCAGATTACTGTTCCTTTTAATGTTAACTGTGTCACGTGTTTAATCTGGTTTGTTGTAGATTAATATTTGATCTAAGTTGATGTTCTATATTTTACTTTTGTTAGTCCGTTGTTCCATTTCTATTTGTTGTTCAATTCAAAGGTTGTTACTTAATTCTTGTAGGATATAATTATTGTTTCATTCAATGCTGTAGGTTAAGGTTTTTCTAGTCAATCCTATTTATAAAGATAATTGTTGTTCCATTTCTTGTCATTTGAAGTTATCATCGCTTTGGTGTGCAGAAGATTTGAGACTGTAGTGAACATCGACATATGTTGTCTAGTTTGTAGATTGATGATCCTTTCTTTGACTATTTTATGATTGCATCAATTTACAAAGTGAAGTGTTACCATTATTGTACCCTTGACTAATAAATTGTTGTAGCTTTTGGAACACATGATTTGAGTCTTAGGTTTCTTTTCGCAAGTAAATTTTATTCCAAGAATCTGTTTACTCTTGTATTTAGAGTGCTATACTACTAGCATTACCTTTACAAATGACCACCTCAAACTGAGTACACTCTTTGAGATAACAAATCATTCCTATATTGACAAATGTAGGGTAAATAGAGGTGAAAAGGACCCTTTTTACTGCTTGACACTAGTCATCATATCAAATCCCTTAATCACTATAGTAACTGAGACCCAAATCAATTTCAAATAATCAAAGAAGTTAGATCAATGTAAATCCATTCACAAAAATACCAATCCACATATTGTTCATCACAGAAACTAGATTCTATCACTGAAACCCTGATCAACCATATATCATAATATATACACTATTGTTCTCAAGCATATTCATGTATATACGTTCTTTCCATGAAGAATTCATGCTTACAAATCTAGAAACATTGAATCCAAAATATGAATAATTATCATATTGAAATACTCACTGAACCACTTACAAAATCAATCACGGATCTCCAAACCACATATAGATAGCAACATTATTACTATTCAACAAATCATTCCACAACTAATTCAACCTCAACCATCACTATTAAATACTTCATTGACAAAGAGCAACAAACACAACAAGACTAAACAGACTGATCAAACATCATATTCAACAAAACCATAGCATATGTAAGCGCTACTTACAAATCATTATCGTTACGCACCTTTCAGGAAGTATACATGCGTACAAATATGTCCAAACCATAGAATCGACATGTGACTACCCAAAAGCAAATCCACGTATGTATGCGGCTTTCTAGAAACAAATCTGCATACAAATGTGTATTATTAACACAAACCTTCTTTGCACAACATAACTTCAGACATACCCACATATTAACATACATATAATAATCGCACATCAAAACATTATCATCATAGATCAAATAAACCCATAAGAAAATTATTTAACACATATTTATTTCATATATATTGGATCTCATCCATCATGATATTCCGAGGTGCACACTTATTTGAAATCAAAGACTCATCAATAACCCATCACATGAACACAAAACACTTTGATCTTCATCTCCTTATATAGCTTAGGCCTTATCTAATAACTCAGCTCAAATCCTTAGTAATCTCGAGGTATTATTGGACAAGACCAAATATTTGTTGCTCTGCTCATTAATATGGGGAAATACCATGGTAAATATCCCTGGTATTTACGATACCATGGTGTAGAAATTACACACACCTTTTCTTCTCCATACCCTCATATGTACACATATTTTCATCATAGAACGCACATGTACTTCTCAAAACATCACCTTCATCATTATTTTGTCTCTGGACTACTATGCCTTTGGCTAAAGTCTCTGTCACATTTGTACTCATCCTACTACTATTATGTTGACATCTTTTATCAAGTAGGTTTCCATCAAGGACAAGTCATATGCATCCTACTACATGTAGGTTTCCTTCAAGGAAAACACATTAGCCATAATTTCAACAAGATGTATTTTTTTTAGATTTATTTCTTTCATGCACATCAACAATCCTTTAGTATTGAGGTGTTTAAATAAAAATCAAATTCATCGTGAAATCCACTACCAAATCCATGATATTCTAAGTCACTATCACCAATTCTTCCAAATTATAACTATGCTAGAAGCCCATTTTTTCAAAGTTATTACACATAAAAATTAGCATAACCCTCCATTTGAAAAGTTCTGAAGTGCTTAAGGAAACACACTAGTACCGATTATCTATATAAGATAGATTCCAAATGAAATATTCAAGCCCAAGATTTGGATACCGAGTCAGTGACAGAGTTTTAATGTGACCCACAATCACCTCTTTTATTGTAAATCAGGCTTGCTACGTGTCATTTCTATATAAAGACTGACCCATATGATCAATATATTAACCAAATTATCATTTCATGAATCTTGTTGCAGTAATCTTGTTCTAGCATACGATGGTTTAATTATAGAATACTTAGCACACATCTCTAGAAATTGTCATGCAACATCTTGCACCTTCTAGTGCTCATTCATCTCATAATGCAGTTTTGATAACTAATTTGGTTGACTTCTGATGTTTAAGTTGTAACAAAATTTATTCTCCTGTGAGGCAAATGTAACACCCATCTCATCTAGTCCTTTGTCCGTTCTATCCATAACATATCTTTCTTCTGTATTAATGAATTATAATCATTCAATTTTCTATGTTAATGTATATTACTCTCATGTTTTATTTCCACCTCATATCCATGTATTCTATCATTTCTTTACCCATTTTTCATTTTAGATTTTGGAAATAGCGTTGAGAGTTCCATCGAGGTCTCTCTCAAATCATTTATTAAAATTCTTGTTAATGCCACTATAGCTACACAGTATGCTGCAAATTGTTCATGTTGTTGCTAAATGCCATCAACACTTCCTGTGCGACAACCCTAAATTTACTTTCCAATCTACATCTTTTGACCATGTTTGAATTCCTTTTACACCGAATTTTTTTTTGTGTAATACTCCAATATGATTTCTAGATTCTTGATGGGTGCATTTATATTGATACATTGTTTTGTTGTGCACCATTGTTGTTCATGTAGTTGTTTCATACTGAACGTACTTTTTATAGAAATGTATTATGTAGGTACCTTCATAATATTCCCAACCATATGCAAACGTTGTCAATATTTCTCTATTCTTAACACTTTTCTAAGTTAAAGGAAATATAACATTTTCACATTTTGAGAATTTTTTATATTCTCTTCAGAAACATTGTGAATATTGCAAAGGTGGAAATCATCAAATCCCTACTAGAAGCCTTGATATTCAAATAGATGGTCCTCCAGCTTGCAACATTCTATTTTTTTTTCTTTTTAAAATTATTCTTACTGACTTCTAAATAAGCTCTCGTTGTAATGATATCCATGTCAATAGTACCAGTAGCACATATACTCTTATTCAGGTGTTACCATGCAGATATACTATTGTCTGAAATGTTGCTCCTCTTGTGGATTTCAATATGACCATGGATAATATCCTCTACACCCTTATTAGATGCCTTAAGATGTATGTGTTATCTGACATAGTTGAAATATATGAAATTAGGCTTGACACATCCAATACAACAAGATTCCTTTTTCATATTTCATGAGTAGTATTAGCCATATTATATATTTTATTTCTTTCAAAAAAATCTTGGGGTTGCTCTACCCCTGAAATGTTGTGTCTCTTGTAATACTGGCTTAATTTTTATTTTTCTCTCTTGAGTACCTCCCTTGAGGTAATGTTGGCTTCATTTTGTCATTGAATTTTCATGCTGCTAATTTTTCTTTCTATTTCATACTTTAATAGGCTTCCTTCTATTGTCTGTATTTCTTTTAAATTTAGAGTTTGGTTTGATTTGATTGGCTTTCATCATTTGTATAGAGTTCTTTCATGTGTTTGGAAGTTTGTAGTCTTTGTCTTTTTGTCTAAGGTTGCTACATAAATAATACCTTATTTGACAAATAGATGGCAGAAATCGTGTGTCTTATTGTGCTCTTCCGTGAAAAATAATTCATTCAAAAACTTTATGTCGAAATTCATTTCACAAATAGAAATATCCATAGAAATTATTGTTGTACCTAGTGTATGATTAGATTCTATGTTTGCACAATTGAGGGAGCCTTCTTGTTTGTTGCATCTATTGTTGATAGGTCTTGACTTTCTTTTTCTTATAATCTGCTGCTACATGTCTATGTCCATGGAAATAAAAAGATTTTATATCTTTCCTAGGAGAAAATAATGTCTCATGATATCCTCCGAATTTGCTCAACTTATCCTTAGGAGGAAATGACATTTTTGCAAAAATCATTTTCTTTTACTTAGTCTTTTAATTTTTATTTTGATGTTTCCCTTTGTTTTTAATCATGATGCTACTGGCTTATTTTATATTTAACTTTGAAGTTGTTCTATGCTAATTTATGACTTCCTTTCACTTATTGTTCTTCTCTTCTTAGTTCTTCTTGGAAACCTTCTCATCTTTTAACTCTTTAAGTAATATTCTCTTTTCATCTAATCCATTTTTTGCTAAGACAGCTTTAACTTCTAACCTATTACCATGTAACTCTTTCTCCTTCAATTGACTTTTCATAACCTATCCTAATCTCCTTGCTTCTTCAAGATGTGCCTTCAGACCAACAATTTCTTCCTTATGCCCATGTTCTCTCTCATCATATATTTACACCAATTTCTTCAATTATTTATTTTCATTCTTCAATCTTCCTATTTTAGTCTAGGCTATGTGAATCCTATCTTGTTTTACTTTTGTCTTTTCTTCACGAAAATAAGGTCCATTCACACTAGCAGAGATCTCATTTGACTGAACCATTTCATTTTAGCAGTAATTTTTCTTCTTCCTCCTTCCATCACAGCTACTAGTGTCTCCTTCATGCAAGAGCTACAATCTATCCCAGATTTCTTTTCTGTAATTTAAGTCTATTATTTTATCAAGATATTTATTATGAATATTGTTATAGATACACATTTTTCCTTAACATTCCGTTGTTGTTCTTGCATATAGGGAGAGTCTTTGGAGTAAAAATCACATATAAGCTTCCATACACCAGGTCCATAAGCTATCAATTATGTTTTAACCTTATCTCTCCATTAATGAATGTTTGTTTCACTCAACACAGCTACACTTTGATAGCCTATGACATGACCAAACCTATCTTCAAGCTGTTAGGATTACATAGAAGGAACTAACTTTGATACCAATTGATGAAAACTTAACTCTATTGAGCGGGGGAGAATCAGTTTTCTCCATTCATGGACATTAAAATTATTTTCTTTAATCCCCTTAAATGAGGCATTAAATGAGTAACCTAACAAACAATGACCATCAGATTGAATATGTGAGCAAAAAGTAATAAGCAAACCGAGACATGACATCAACAAATAATAACAAGACATATTGACATGAGATAAAAGTGGGAACACATAAATCGGGAAACCGCAATTTTTTTTATTGTTGTGATGCAAATGAAATCTCCTACTCCATTATTACATCTGATCATTTGTAGGCTCCAACCTTGTTGGGTGTGTGTTGTATTCTTTCCATGACTAGCCCTAGGCGCGAAGCGAGCGAGTGGATAGTGCCCCCTTTGTTGCGCCGAGCATAGTAGGGGATCACACGGGAAGTGGAAAAAAAACCTTGTGTTTGTAGGGGGCGAAAAACCCCCTACAGAGGGTCTAGGGTAGCGCTCCAGGAAATTTGTTTTGGACCCTATATCAAGTGGCTGAACCTACCTACGGTTTTGTGCATGGATTTTTCACATGGTTTTAGCCATGATGATTTTCTACCCATAGTATTTTGTATATTTAGTCAAGGGAACTACAATTATGTTATAATGTTAATGGATTGGGTTTTATGGATGCTTCAAGATGTATATATATAGGTATTGTAATATTGAAAGGAATAAAATGAAAAATCAATCTAGCAGTCCTCGTTTTGTGATCTAGTGGAAAATATTTGTGTATATCTATTTTATGTGTTATTCTCTCGCCATTGTTTTTTTTTTGTTTTCTAGAATTCGTATGCAGATAATTTCTCAACAAGGTTAAAACCTACAAACCTACCTTAATTTTTTTGCAGGCTACAAAATATAAGGAAACTCCAACTACCATATTTTTTATGTAGGCCATAACCCATAGGAGGATCCTACCTCAACAAGTTCCAACCTGATTTTTATCAAACCACTACTTGAAAGGAGACTACAATCCCATGATGCGAATAAGAAAAAACAATGTGTTTGTTTAACTAGTCATAAATTTTTCATTTTATCTATCTTCATTTTTTCCTCTTCTTACCTTCAAATTTTCTTTACATAAGCTTCATATGTGGCATGCAACTAAGGCATAACACCTCAATCAGCTCTCACATATTCTCCAACTCTCTAACTTCTCCTTCATTCGAAAATCACATATTGCATAGATATAATTTGTTGGTTGTTTGTATCCAACATAAGAATATGAAGTGAATAGGCTTGACCCTTTGCCTTCCACTCATTTGTTTATAAACTCTTCATTATTTGAACATTAGAACACAAAAATAAAGTGTCCACCCAATATTATTTGCATCCACATGTAATGATATTTTACTAAACATAATGCCAACATCATGTAACATTTTAGGAATAAAATATGACTATATAATTTAGCATTCATTTCTCATTATCAAAAACAACATTTTTCATTAATGCATCACAAAAAAATCTCTGCAACATCTTTTCCTTTGCCTTGGACGTGCATCTCAACATCTTCATGTCACTATCTTAGCAACCTTGCCTTTGTTGTCGTGATTAATATTCTAATAAGTTGATGGATTTAACTCATAAGATGTGGGTTGTAAGTATCAAAGGTATAGTAATAAGGATCTTAAATAATTAAATTCATAATACTAGGGAGTCCATTCTAATAATAGGATATCATAAATGACTTAAGGAAATCATAATTAAAGATCCTTATATCTTCATAAAAGAATTGCTTGAGAATTTGGTAAAAATATACACATATGATATATCAATGGTAATTGTGTAATAAAAGGAAAATAAAATAAAATTGAGGTGTAAACGAAGGGGTATGTTATAGTTTACAGGACAAGAGACCCACCTCCAAGCAGGTAATTGACTGTTAAAGTCTACAAAGGCATTCATACTCTACTTTCCTCTGATCTTAAAATAGCTACATCTTAGGAGGAAACATATACTCTTAACCATTAGGTAATGTGAGTTCTGAGACAACTCACATGCATAACCTATGGCTTTAGTAGCCACAATATAAGGGTATCTAAGCTATCAAAATCACCTAGGAATCCCACCCACCCTAGGCCACACTAACTTTTAACATCACTAGATTTTCTCCCACTGAATTTCAAACTAGAAACATTTTCACGACCACATGCGTTAATAGAGAATGTTTTCATAATATATTCTACCCCACTATGAAAAATAACAATAAATATTTGATTATATATGTATTTTTCTATAAATATAAAACAACGATTATTCATAAATACACATAAATAAAATACAAATTTGTAAATAATATTAATTCAATATTTGTTAATTCAATGTTTATTATGAATATTTTTATACATAACACATTTTTCCTTAGAATTCCATTGTTTTTCTTACATAGAGGGAGAGTCTTCGGAGTAACCATCACATATAAGCTTTCATAGACCAGGTCCATAAGCTATCAATTATGTTTTATCCTTATCTCTCCATTAATGAAAGTTTGTTTCACTCAACACAGCTACACTATGATTGCCTATGACTCGACGAAGCCTACCTTCAAGCTATTATGATTACATAGAAGGAACTGACTTTGATACCAATTGATGAAAACTTAACTCTATTGAGGTGCAGTGAATCAGTTTTCTCAATTCATGGACATTAAAATTATTTTCTTTAATCCCCTCAAATGAAGCATTAAATAAGTAACTTAACAAACAATGACCAGCAGATTGAATATGTGAGCAACAAGTAATAAGAAGACCAAAACATGACATCAACAAATAAAAACAAGACATATTGACACGAGATAAAAGTGGGAGCCCATAAATGGGGAAACAACAATTCTTTTATTGTCGTGATACAAATAGGATCTCCTACTCCATTATTACATCTGATTTTTTGTCCGCTCCAAACTTGTTCGGTGTGTGTTATATTCTTTCCATGACTAGCCCTAGGCACAAAGCAGGCGGGTGGATAGTGCCCCCTTTGTTGCACCAAGCACAATAGGGGATCACACGACAAGTGGAAAAAAACCCTGTCATGGGGTTTGTAGGGGGGTGACAAACCGACTACACTCGGTCTGGGGTAGCACCCTCGTAAATTTGTTTTGGACCCTATATTAAGTGGCTGAACCTACCTATGGTTTTGTGCATGGATTTTGCACATGGTTTTAGCCATGATGGTTTTCTGCCCATAGTATTATGTATATTTAGTCAAGGGAACTATAGTTATGTTCTAATGTTAATGGATTGGGTTTGATGGATGCTTCGACATGTATATATATTTATTTTAATATTGAAAGGAATATAATGAAAAACCAATATGGTAGTCCTAGTTTTGTGATCTAGTGGAAAATATTTGTGTATATCTATTTTATATTTTATTCTCTCGCCAGTGTTTAATTTTTTTTTTTAGAATTCGTATGCAGGTAATTTGTGAACAAGGTTAAAACCTAGAAACCTACAGGAGGTTGCTACCTTAATTTTTTGCAGGCTGCAAAATATAAGGAAGCTCCAACTCCCATATTTTTTATGTAGGCCACTACGCACGGCAGGATCGTACCTCAACATTTTCCAACCTGATACTTAACAAACCACTACTTGAAAGGAGACTACAATCCCATGATGCAAATAAGAAAAAACAATGTGTTGGTTTACCTAGTGATAAAATTTTCATTTTGTCTATCTTCATTTCTTCCTCATCTTATCTTCAAATTTTCTTTACATAAGCTTCATATGTGGCATGCAACTAAGGCATAACACCTCAATCATCTCTCACATATTCTCCAACTCTCTAACTTCTCCTTCATTTGAAAATCACATATTTGATAGATATAATTTGTCAGTTGTTTGTATCCAACATAAGAATATGAAGTGAATAGGCTTGAGTATTTTCCTTCCACTCATTTGTTTCTAAAATCTTCATTATTTAAATATTGGAACACAAAAATAAAGTGTCCATCCAATATTATTTGGATCCACATGTAATGATTAAATTACTCAACATAATGTCAACATCATGTAACATTTTCGGAATAAAATATGGCTATATAATTGAGCATTCATTTCTCATTATCAATAACAACATTTTCCATTAATGCATCACAAAAAATCTCCGCAACATATTTTCCTTTGCCTTGGACGTGCATCTCAACATCTTCATGTCACTGTCTTAACAACCTTGCCTTTGTTGTCATGGAGTCGTGCCTTGCATCACAACAATTTTCTCAAACAAATCAGTCTTTAAATGAGCCTTATACACAATTTTGAAGCCACCAAGGTATTTGTTTCTCCTTTTTTTGGTTGACATAAAGCATACCAAACATATCTTGTTTATTTGAAGCTATAACAACCTATTCTTTTTCCTTGTTGCTAATCCTTTACCATCACCTCCTCTTTTCCTATTTCTTTGTCCTACTGCGCCATTTCGATCTCATCTTTTGTTGCTCTTTCACTTCTTCTTTTCCCTGATCACAACAATACATGCTTTCTCTTGCTCCTTTATTGCTCGTTTCCTTGCTTCTACTTTTACATGTTATTGCTACTTTGCCATCAATGACAACAATTCCATCTGAACAATGATGAGCATTGTTGTGATTAATATTCTAACAAGTTGATGCATTTAACTCGTAAGGTGTTGGTTGTATGTATCGAAAGTATAGTAATAAGGATCTTAAATAATTAAATTTATAATATTAGGGAGTCCATTCTAATGACAAGAGATCATAAATGACTTAAGGAAATAATAATTAAAGATCCTTATATCTTCATAAGAGAATTGCTTGAGGATTTGGTAAAAATATACACATATGATATATCAATGGTAATTGTGTAATAAAAGAAAAAATAAAATAAAATTGACGTGTATTCGAAGGGGTATGTTATAGTTTATAGGACAAGAGACCCACCTTCAAGTAGGTAATTGACTGTTAAAGTCTCCAAAGGCATTCATACTCTACTTTCCCCTGGCCTTAAACTAGCTATATCTTTCGAGGAAACACATACTCTTAACCATTAGGTAATGTGAGTTCTGAGACGACTCACATGCGTAACCCATGGCTTTAGTAGCCACAATCTAGGGGCATCTCAGCTGTCAAAATCACCTAGGAATCGCACCCGCCCTAGGCCACACTAACCTTTAACATCACTAGATTTTCTCCCACTGAATTTCAAACTAGAAACCTTTTCAGGACCACGTGTGTTAATAGAGAATGTTCTCGTAATATATTCTACCCCACTAGGAAAAATAACAATAAATATTTAATTATATATGTATTTTTTTATAAATAAAAACAATAATTTTTCAATAAATACACAGTAATAAAATACAAATTTGTAAATAATATTAATTTATATATATAAATATATATAAATATATATAAATTAGGCATATAATGAAAATAATTATATAAATAGTGTTTTATCACGTCAATAAACATTCCTTTAAAAACTTATAATTTTTAAGTGTATTTTTTTTAATGATGAGTTTGTAATATTTTCTTAAAATTTAAATGTCGCATTAAATTTATAATATTTAGTTTAAATTTATATGATTTTTTTATTTTTTTAAATATAATTAAATTGATAAATAGTAGATAGTGAATTTTATTTGAGTCAATATGGATTGATAGAAATATCAAGTCTTTTTATACCTTCTTCCAATATGCATATTTTCCACTCCCAACAATATCTATTTTGTTGAACAATATTAATATTGGAATAAGTTGTATGTGATATATAAGTCATTAGATTCTCACTACTTTAAAATCTCACACACCACAACACTCAATGTTAAGTCGCAACTCGAATATTGATCACTAATTTTTACACTTTGTCAAAACACTTGTTTTTAATAACTTCTCCCAAAAATAATTCTTTCACACCTTTTCAATATCTTGCCCCAATACTAACGATGCCCTATCCCAACATCTACATACATTGGCTTCCACATGAACTTTTTCCACACTTTTTAATGCATTGTGTCAACAGACATATGTGTTGTCAGCAACACTAGTTTTTTACATATCTCTTTAATGCCTTGTCTTAATAGAAAGATACGTTGTCCCAACACATATCCATTTTTTCTAGACTTTGTATTTAAATGACATGTCACTACTAAATGACTTACTAGTATAAATGAGATCATGTTCCCTAGTCAATATTAATCAAAATAAAATATATTAATAAAACCACGATTAATAAATTAAAAAGTTATAAATATTTATTTCAGTTATTAAATATTTAATGTAAATTTTCATTACATTAATAATTAATATAAAATTAATGTTTTGCAGAATCTTTAAGAAAATAACCAAAAAAAATGAATTGCAACCGCAAAGAATAACGAGAAAATGCAAAACATTGCTATTTATTATCATAGCAATTGGTATTTATTTTGAAACCAGGTTTACAAGAGTTTACAAATCAAATATACCCAATCTTAGATTTTATAATTTAACCAGAGTCTAGATTTCTTAAAGAGTCTACTCAATAAAAATTTGAAAAGTGGACTCAGTGATTTCACCACGAAAATCTATGATTGACAACACATCATTGTACTGTAGTGCATTGAAAGAATGCTTTCACCATCCAACGTTAAATTTGCATTGGATAACAACCTCATCGCAAACGCTCAGCCAACACCTGATAACTTTTAACTGTGACCAGATTTTCCCTTTCCCTTAAATTCTCCGACCTAGATGTCTGGAACATTTGAAGCAGAGGCAGCAGCTCCGGACACAGTTGGTGGTAGAGGCTGGCAAGGGAAGCCAGTTCATACTCAAAGACGGAACAAGGGCAGTCAATGTTTGGTGGGTTAATGTTACCGATTCCGCTTCTGTTAACAGAACTCTCAGGTGTCACCAGCCACAAATTACGCGGCTGTGCCACTGTAAAATAATGCTACACATTAAATGCAGCACCTCCCAAACTTCCTTTGCGTAGTGATAGTAAGAGGATACAGTACACAATCTCTTACCCTTGGGATGTGCGCCCAGGTCATCGGGACTACCCACCGGGGTTACTTATTTTCTTTTCCCTGAAATGGTTTGATATTAGTGTGCTTCAGCCTCAGCATATTAGGAAGATAGTTCATCATCTGCCAGTAAAAAGATCCATTCTGATGGCAGGTTCACCGGTATGTCCACATAGTTGATGAACAATGTGTTTATAAAAAGATCTATAATAATATTGCAGTAAATATTTGATAATTTATGTGATTATTTGTAAGCATAAAATAAGCATTACTCATAAATATAAATTATATTAATAAAACATAAGTTCAATTTTAATATATAAATAATGTTAATAAAAATATCAGAATTTTAATTTATTTAAAATACTATTTTTATAATTTTAATTATTTAATAATATATAGTAAATATTTTTCAAGTTTAAAGTATTATTTTGAATTTTATATTTTTAATAAATTATCTGTAATGTATATAGTGATAATTAATATATAAATAATATTTTTTCATTATTCCCTTTTAGAAATGGAATAAACAAAGTTTTACACTAGTTTTTTAAATTTAAATATTGTGTTCAATTTATAATGATTAGTTATAATTTTTTATTTGTTAAAATGAATTGAAATTTATAAATAATAGTTAGTTAAATTATGTTGATGAATAGTGGATAGTTAGTTTGTGAAATTTTTTTGAATATTGATAAAAATATGAGGATTTACAATTAATAATTATGGTGAATGTTAGTTGTTGGATTTTTACTAAAAAACTAATATTTATGAGAAACGTGAATTTCTTTTCATGCTTTTTTCCTATGAATATTTTCTCTTACCAACAATATCTACTTAGCTAGAAATTTAACCAACAATATCTAGCTGGTTAGAAATTTAAATGTTTCGATGAGTTTTATGTGATATATAGGTGATTAGACTCTAATTACTTCAAAATCTAAAGCATTGTCATATAGAATGTTGTGTAGTAGTCTAATTGACCCTTAATTTCTATACTTTGTCAAGGCACATGATTTTCGAGTTGTCTTTAGTGGAAGCTTTTCTGGTGGGTTTTTCGATCTGATTTCTCTAATCTGGCAGGAGTTTATTGAGATCACAAGTTTTATGGGTAAGCCTCCACAATTTAAGTGACCTAGGAGTTTTTCAAGATGCTGAAACCATATCTACAGTAAAAAAAGAGTTTAAATTACCCAAATCAAGATTTAACCTCAATTTTTTATCTCACTAAATCCAACTCCTATGACTTTTCCATACTTTCTTGATGCTGAATCCATATTTATAGTAAAAAAAACAATTTACATTACCGAAATCAAAATTTAGCCTGAATTTTTTATGGCACTAAATCCAACTCCTATGACTTTTCCATTCTTTCTCCCACCATGTGCTTCCTCCACACCTTTTGAATGCCTTCTCCCCACACGAGCAATACCTTGTGTCAACAACTTCATTCATTGGCTCTACCATGAGCATTTCTACACCTTTTTTTAGTGCCTTTTCTCAAACAACACATGCATTGACACGTGCATTGTCTCTGACATGCACTAGTTCTACCATGGGTTTTTTTCACACTTTTCTAATACCTTATCCCAACTAGCACATGCGTTGTCTCCAACATGCACTCGCTCCACCCTGAGCCTTTCCCACACCTTTCCACCATTGTTTAATATCTTATCTAATCAAACACATTTTCCACCACTATTTAATATCTTGTCTCAACAAACACATGCATCTTCTCCAATAGACAACTTTTCCACACACTTTTAATGTCTTTGTCGAGTATAAATTGACTCTAACATATTTTCTTTTTTCCCTATACATCCTTTTCCAATAATTTACTGATATAAATAAAATCAGATTTCATAATATATTAGTTCAACACCATTTTACAATATCAATTAAAATAAAATTTATTAATAGAATACACAACTTTTCCACAATGTCTTTGTCTTAACAAGAGTACAAATTGACCCCAACATATCTGTTTTTTTCCCTATACATCCTCTTCCAATAATTTACCGTTATAAATAAAATCAGACGATTATAAATAAAATCAGATTTCATAATATATTAGTTCAACACCATTTTATAATACCAATTAAAATAAAATTTATTAATAAAATCACAACTGTTAAATCAATTAAAATAAAATTTATTAATAAAATCACAAGTGTTAAACCAATTAAAATAATATTTATTGGTAAAATCACAATACTTAAATAAAAAAATTATTTGTTTCACTAAATAATTAATGTAAATCATAAATAAATTAGTAGTTAATATAAATGGTAACTAAAAAATGCATGATAGAAATAACACAGAATAATAATATGAGAGAATTGCAACTGCTAAGACCTAGCGAACAAAAAAAAGAGAAAATGCAATCAAAAAAGAGAAAATGCAATCAATCTTCACATTGTAAGTTTGTCAGTTACTGGAGAATGGCTATTTATTTTGATAATTAATCGCAATTTTTTTTTTTATCTCCGAACAAGGTTTGAATAGCAATAAAATTTGACTACTCAATGCTGAATTACCATGAGGTAAACATGGTCAAAGCAAATGCTCAGCCAACATTTCAATCACAGTTGTCGTTTCCGTTTACCAATATATTTTGATAATTAATCGCAATTCTTTTTTTTTTATCTCCGAACAAGGTTTGAATAGCAATAAAATTTGACCACTCAATGCTCAATTACCATGAGGTAAACATGGTCAAAGCAAATGCTCAGCCAACATTTCGATCACAGTTGTCATCATATTTTCCTTTCCGTTTACCAATATATTCTCAGATCTGAATGTCCAGAATATTTCAATGAGAATCACACATTTCGTGGTGGAGACTGACCAGAGCCATTTCGTCGTGGAGACTGACAAGAGGAGCCAGTCCATATTCCATGACGGAACAAGGGCAGTACTTGTTCGGTGGGTTAATGTTACCGATTCGGCTTCTATTTCCCATACTCGCAGATGTTGACCACCCACGAATTGGCCAGCTGCACCACTGTGAAATAATAAAAAAATAATGCTACCACTAAATGCAGCACCCTCCAAACAGCCCGTTGCGCGGTTATAATAAGAGCATACACTACAATTTTTTCTCACAACAGTTTTCTGATTCCTTGGAGACAGTTTGTTCATAACACTATCAACATTTTCTCATGGCTAGAGCTCCTGGACAACCCATTGCAAAAGTGGAGTACAAATCTCCAGTGGACCGTGCATGGTATGCCGTATTGCTTGACTATGGAAGGCCCAGAGGGCGGGCTGCCTACTTTAACATACATTACACAGGTGTGCTTCCAAGAGGGGAGGTGCAAGTGGTAGATTTAAATAACAGAAGAGAAGTACAGGAGGTGACAAGAAACTTTCGGCCGCTGTCCCAGCAATTACAGGATTATGAGTGCTGCATGGTGACACTGGGGATGCGAATATGTGCATCATACCAACGCTATGGGGATCTGCGATATTACGACGCCATTGTCACACAGGTCAAAATGACTGCTTAAAGAATTTTTATTTTTATCTATCACTTTGAGTGAAGCTGGATGAAACCAATTTCATGTAGCGTTTAATACTTTGAACTTGAGTGCTACGTTGATTTCCTTATATTATTTCTTTCAACCTCTGTCAAGTGATCACGTTGCCTCAGATCTTATCTGGTTCATGAACAACTATTAATATATAATTAAAAGCAGAGCCTGATTTTTTTTTTTTTCCTATAATATTTTGATATTAGTGTGATTCTGCCTCAGCATATAAGGAAGGTAGTTCACCATGTGCTAGTAAGAAAGTATATTATTTGATCGCAGGTTCGCCGGTATCCCCACAGGATGGATGGCAAATGTGTTTGCGCTTTCGAGGTTTCATGGCAAGATGGTCCAGGTGCAGCAACAAATGAAATCACAACTCTTACTGTTAAACGTATCTGTTTACTAACACCGGGAAGGGTTGATAATCACCCAGGAGTACAATTTCTTCAGAGTTTCCTGGATTAGTAGGAAGTTGAGAAAGGAATGTTTTCATTTGTTCAGATCTCTAATGAGCGGAAGTGTTTTGTTAGGTCGGAAAATGAATAGGAAACAGTAATAATGATTTTGACTTAGTACAGTGATTTTGTATCTCAAACTTTTCATATTTTGTAATGGTTATGGCATCTTTTTTGACTTTTAACAATTTTATTGTGTATATGATATGGGTAAGAAATTTTTGAGTTATGAAGTATGGCTTTATTTTAAATGATTTAGGATGAGAGATTTTGATAATATAAAAATATAGTGACTAGCAACTATCATGTTAAACTGGGATGACTTCTTGTCCTAATTGTATTATTGTTCTACGGTTCTCCCACCCACCGAGTTAACAACAGTTTTCTAATGAATCGCTTACCAAAAAAATAGATACGTGCAATTCAAGAATCTTATTATTATGCATGCAAGCTCAAACTTTTAAATGATATTAAGGTGTGTCGTATGTGGAACCAATCTTCTTCTTCAATCTGCTTACCGCATACTGTGGATAATCTTATAGTAGCGAAAATAGCAATACTTTTGTTCATTGCCTAATAGGAGATTGAGATCCTGTAACTCTCAGGCGTATTACTTCACTTTTGCCTGGTTCAAAGGAAACGAGGAAACGAAAGAAAAGCTAATGTAATATCTAATGGTTTCAAAAAATAAATATAAATACCATGCTTTGTCAGAGGGCACCGAATAAAAGAGCTTTAGACTTCCAATTCTATGCTCTGAAGAATCAGGTGAATATCCTCCTTTCAAACAACTCTCCTTCCATTGAAGTTCAAAGTGAGAAAACTATAAATAGATGATTGAGTGGGCCTGCAAGAACTCTTACGAGGGTTGTCTCTTTCTAGACGGGATGACCCACTACTCGTATCTAGAACAATCCCCTAGTCTAGCCTGAGTTGGCTTTCGGTTTGAGGCAGCAATTCTACAGGGATTTAGTAGGCAATGGTAGTATAGCTTCTTGGGGTTTGAATCATGTGGAAGCTAGAGTTATATTGTTATTTCACTGGTTTCTGGTGTCTTCTTTTTGGGAGTATTATAAAGAAAGATTTCATCCTTCCTCTGTTGGGTCGATGAAGATGAAACATATAAGTTGAGGGTTTTTCCCATATAAAACTAAACATTTCTCGTCAGAAATGGAAATGGTTTTGTGCAACTGTGACCACAAAATAGAACAATTCTTTTATCACAGAGATGAAGATGAAATATATAAGTTGAGGGTTTTTCCATATAAAACAAAATATTTCTCGTCAGAAATGCAAATGGTTTCGTGCTACTGTGAGCACACAATAGAACAATTCTTGTATCACATAATACTCTGTGAATCTACATACAGCGTTCTCCTCAATTTCAAGCATATGTACCGTGATATACGAAGTATATTCAAGACAATGTGCTTCACAGTCTAAGGCTTCTGTTTATTTGAAAACTAACGTAAGTTGTCTTCCAGCTAGCTAAATTTAGCGTCATATTCCACCGAAAATTAATGAGAATCCAGATTTAATGTCATCTTCCACCAAACACTAATGAGAATCCACTAGGAATTGAACCAGGGGATTCTAACATCATGCATTTAACGTTGGGGTTTGCAAGAGGAGTTTAACAATAAGGCAGCTCATTCAAATCGTATTTTGATTGTTTATGGTTCTTAATTGTAATTTAAAAGAAAAAAAAATGAAAATGGTTTTTCATTTTCAAACTGACAATCACGCGGATAAGGCGTCAATTAATGTTGACGTCTTTACCTTTTCTGAGTAATATTATGATTCTCTCTGCTTCCACCAAATAATGCCATGATTCTCTCAACTTCCACCAAGTATTGATATAGCACCCAAAGCCCCAAACACTATATCAATAAAGAGAGTCAACAAAAAGTGAGTTACTTGATGGATACGAGTATTATTAGCGGTTTTGAAAATCCAGATATTCCGCTTCATTTTCTAACATGCATTTAGTAGTAGCTCCTCATAACCGCTGTTTCGAAAGTCCAGATATATGGCTTCATTTTCCAGCATGCATTTCAGGAGTAGCCTCTCACAATTGAGTGTCTTATTAATTATGATGGCTTAAATAACCAGGTTTATGGGTTTTTAGGAGGAAACTTCATATCAAATTGTATATATTTTGGATAATTTCTTTTTCTATTTGGCAAAATATCATATATTTCTTTAAAGTAGTGATTAGTGATAACATAATTATTTTTTGAATTTTTAGGCAATAAATAAAAAATAAATATTAGGAAATAAATAAAATCTGATATATAAAATAATGATAATTTATAAATCCCTTAATAGGGTGCGATAGGCAATGCAAGATAGAGGGGGGAGAGGTTGACAAGATGTCACGGTGGGAAGAGGAAAGCGAAGCTGGGTAGGCACGGTGGGTAGAGGGAAGCGAGTTTGGACAGTTGGCACTAGAGTTGGCAAGTGTAGGTGGAGAATCGGGCAACTCACGACACGAGGAAGCAGAAGTACGCATGCAATAATGAAGGGCATTAATTGGAAGATAAGTGGGTTCTCATCCTGAGACCATCACAAAAAGAGAAGGGAGGCAACCAGTGTAGCAAAGCATGTGGTAGGGTTCTTGGAAGGGAGGGCCGGTAGGTGGATGAGAAAATTAAAGGGAAAGGTGGGAAGGTGGAAGGGCACTTGCATGCACGAAGCGAAGAAAGGACGTGCACTTGGAGTTGCCTTGGGGGATATTGAGCAATGTTCAACTTTTGCCTAGAAAACCTGGTATGTGCTCCGTGCCTTCCCCTATGTTGTTATGGAAAATATGAATTGGAATCTAAGACGATTTCACATAAAAAGAGGAACAATAATGCATCATGTAGAAGATTACTAGTTAACAATTATTGTTTTCCTTGTCGAATATAGAACTAAAGCTTATTGGTATGCTTGGGTCATTGGCCTATCACCTGGCGTGGGATAGACGAGATAGCTATCTGGAGAGTGGGGGATGGACATCTAAATCTCGTCTACGCTTAGTTAGGTCTTGGGGCAGAAGGAAAATGTTGGGTCAAATTCATTCTACCAGTAGCATCATCTTGAGCGTTTTCAACTGCCTCTATAGGCATAATTTCTTTTGGCAGTTAAGAATGGGTATATGCATTGGGAGGGAAGGATATAAAAAAAATCGCAGGAGGTTTGACACGAAACCTGACCCTAGTTGTCATGCCCCCAAGCCTACGGTAGTCTTTCAACTGTGCTAGGCAAGGTGCAGCGCTACCAACCATTTTCTTTTCACCAATACTTATGATTGTAGGCTACGCCTTAACAATCCATACTTATTTTTATTTTCGTTACCAAGTATTATTAATGTGCCTTTATACCAATGAACACCCATACACATTCATTATCAACAACATTATACAAGAGAAATGCACAATAGTATAAAAGACGGGGCAACTCCTTCCAATATGAGTCTGCCCGATATCAATATATTATACAATCTTTCACTTTTACAATGCACAAGTTAAATCTTGGGAAACCCCAAATTTACACAGCCAAATTTTCACAACTTCGTCAAACTCGGTTTCCTAGCTCGTCGGCACCTCCGCACGGTCGCCGCAAGACTAACCAATCCTTCATTCACCTCGTCGCACGGTCGCGTTGTTTGCCCAACTTGGGTGTGCCGCCACGTCACCACACACGGGCGCCTCCAACCGAGACACACCTCTGTCCGCAATCTCAACACTCCAACAAGTTTTCGTGCACACTTGCACGATGGGCGGGCGCTCACCCGAGTCGCCAAGACACCGACGCCAAGCCTTTGCACAAATCTGGCACCACACGTTCACCGTGCATGCCTCACCCAACCACTGGGCGCACCTGCCCGCACCTTCACCCAATATCGAGTTAACACCTTCCTTTGTGTGACTCGCCAAAGAATGGGTGCATGTGTAGAACTGCGCCTTTCTTCCTTGTATTTTCACACAAGATTGCGCCTCTACTCCTTGTAGCAAACATGTATGTGTGATCGAAAGATGATCCAAATGCCTTAATGCATCTGCAACTTATACCCATGGCAGGGCACGTTGGCTTGCCCAGCCAACTCGTCCTCCATGCCAAACGAGCCCCTACTTCACCATGAATCCACCGCCAGCCTTTCATCCAAGCAAGGGTTGGCTCCATGTGTCTTGTCCCACGCTCCATGTGTATATATACTCGCTCTATCCTCCATATATGCGCATTATATTGTTGCACCTCCAAGAGAACTCGCATAATACTCCAACCGCAGCTTCGCACTTCAACCAAACGTTCGCACTTTGTCTAAAACGTGTGCTTCACCCATGGTCGTACTTCGGGCGGTCGTGCCAAGGACCACAGGTCCTTACATCCTCCACCACCTGAAGTCGTTGTCGTCCTCGACAACATACCATCTTGGTAGTCATCCACCAAGATCAATTGTATCATCCATGATGTCAACTCCTCCACATACTGCAAACATCCTTGCAACATATGTAGAACTACCATCTCCACCATGTGTCACCTTGGCAACCATCTGTCACCAAAATCACCATACCAAGGTACACACCCATCGGTATGTCATACATCAGAAATATTCTCAATCCATGACCATCAACCACCCTGTCATAATCTCCACATGTTGCTCTCCATCGTGGAAGGTTGGCCCCTCCATCTCAAGCTACATGCCCAGTGCAACATATCGTAGCGACCTCATCATGTGTCATCCTCATGTGAACTGCTGCCATGATACTCCAACACAATGCTAACACATCTCTGCACACTGCATGCCCCCATGTCTGAACTAGTTGGGTAGTTAATCCAACTGTCATGCTCAAACCATTAGAGTGAACATCCTCATGCCACCATCAATTGTTTCTCAAAACATCCTGTCACATCATCAACTCGATCAAGAATCCATCCATATAAGTGCAATCCATGCTCAGGTCCATGAAGTAGTCCTCATCTCATCTGCGACATGCTATCCATGAGGTTTGGTATCAATGTGCTGCATGAAATCAGCCACATCTATCCCAACATCATCCATATGTGTGCCTCTTCAATATGAAGAGACCATATCATCAATTTCCAACTCTCGGTGTGCCACATCCAGGTCCATGAAGAAACCTCCATCATATCTGCAATATGCCATCCCTCAAGTCTGCCATAGAAACAAGTATACACCTGCCTCATCTATCCATGTGTCAAAAGTAGTTGAGTCTCAGCTCAACCCATGCCCAAGTGTTGGCACCAAGGCATCATCATCATCGTAACTCTATCACTCCAAAGTGTCTCATATCGATCCTCTACATCAAGTCACTCTTTCAAGCCATTCCCATACACGTACTTGAAAGTATGCACCCCATCCTGCATCAAAGTCTCTAACCTCAGCTCCTGAATGCATCAGATCCTCCAAGTCCACCAAATATAAAGTCTCCAAAAGTCACAACAACCTCATGTCATCATGAGCTCCATGAGTCATCTCCAACCAACATCTCAGGAAGCATGCAAGTCTCGGCCCAAAGGTCTCTGCAAGATGCCTCAGCTCTCCATGTAGCAAGAATGCCCCATAGTCAGCTCACAACTCCATCCAAGTCCATGGCCTTGTTGTACAAGAGTGCACAACCTCTCCATTGGGCCATACATAAAACATCTCCATGTCACACCAGCAAATCCATCTACACAACATCCCTGCCTTGGCACTCCTCATTGGATGCCCATAAGTGACATCTCTACAAGTGCTCCCGCACAATGTCCCTGCATAAGACTTCCATGCTCCTTGCCTCCAACCTGATGTCCATGACTAAGTTTCCATGTAGTCCAACCAAGTAGACCCATCACAACAATCAGTCATCCTCATCCAAATCTGCGATCTTCGGTCTAGTGAACTCGGTCACCCAACCATATCATCCTCACATGAGTCTCTCCATCATAGCTCCCCCACTAAAGGTTCCACCAAGACTTTCTCTTGTTCTCGGCCATGAGAAGTCCACCCAAGAGTGTGCCCTCCAATCTGTCCATGAGTCACACCGGGCCCTTAGCCAATGTGACTAAAGCATGACCCATTCATCCACAATGATTATCATGTTCCTCCCTTGTCACAAGCCTTTGTACCTTCTACCATAAGGTCATAAACAACCCCAACAAGTCTTGCAACAATCAACAATCCTTGCTTCTCCATACAAGGTCTCATCATATACATCCATGGTAAGATGCTCCCTAGCATCGGCAAACTGAATTTTCGCTTCCCTGCATACAATCCATCTACCAAATGCTCAAATGAAACACAAGTATCAATACTTACTTCATCATCATCATCATGAGGTTCCTCCATGAGAGTGTCCTCATCCATCCATGTCTACAAACTACACGATCCTGGTCCAACTTGATCAATCTCAAGTTCATCCTACATCGTTGTCATGTCTACAACATCTTCAACTATCACGGCTTCCTCTTCCTTGTCAATACAATCTGCAACTTCATCTTGCTCCATTGTCCATCCAAGTTGAAGAAGTTCGTTTTCAACATTCTTTTCCAAGACTGCAAGCTTCTCTCGAATCTGAGGATTCTCCTCTTTCATCTTCTTCAACCTGTATAAGGTAAGCAAGAGCTTCCCTTCGCATTCTTCCAAACCTGCCATGCCTTGTCGCACGTCTTCCTTGGTTCGTACTTCGTTTGGTCCACAAACGCGCAAACCGTGTATACCTGCCCACACGTAGTCCCACTGGTCACCCTTGGCAAACGCCCAAATCATGTGAAACAACACGTAGTACCGCCTGCCCAACTCTACGACCTCTGGTTCCAACCTTCACCAGCTTCACTAAGTTCCCTGCAACCATGAACCGGCCCTTGTTCCACTTTTATGTGGAGCTAGCTTCCTTCACCTGCAAGTACATGCTTCCACTATCACCTCTTCATCAACCGAGTGATCAGCCTACTCTGATACCAATTGTCACGCCCCCAAGCCTGCGGTAGTCTTTCAACCGTGCTAGGCGAGGTGTGGCACTACCAACCGTTTTCTTTTCACCAATACTTACGATTGTAGACTACGTCTTAACAATCGATACTTAGTTTTATTTTTGTTACCAAGTATTATTAATGTGCCTTTATACCAATGAACACCCATACACATTCATTATCAACAGCATTATACAAGAGAAATGCACAATAGTATAAAGGGAGGGGAAACTCCCTGCAATATGAGTCTGCCCGATATCAATATATTATACAATCTTTCACTTTTACAATGCACAAGTTAAATCTTGGGAAACCCCAAATTTACACTTAGCCAGTTTTTCACAACTTCGGTAGACTCAGTTGCCCAGCTCGTCGGCACCTCCACACGATCACCACATAACTAACCAATCTTTCATTCACCTCGTCGCATGGTCGTGTCGTTTGTCCAACTTGGGCACGCCTCCAAGTTGCCACACACTAGCGTCTCCAACTGACACACACCTCCGCCCACAATCTTAACACTCCAACAAGTCTTCGTGCACACTTGCACAATGGGCAGGCGCTCACCCGAGTCGCCAAGATACCCACGCCAAGCCTTTTCACAAATCGAGCACCACACGTTCACCGTGGATGCCTCACCTAACCACCAGGTGCACCTACCCGCACCTTCACCCAAGATCGAGTTAACACCTTCCTTTGCGTGACTCGCCCAAGAATGGGCGCATGTGTAGAACTGCGCCTTTCCTCCTTGTATTTGCGCACAAGACTACGCCTCTACTCCTTGTAGTGAAGATGTATGTGTGATTGATTGATGATCCAAATGACTTAACGCATCTGCAACTTATACCCATGACAGGGTGTGTTGGCTTGCCCAACCGACTCGTCCTCCATGCCAAACGAGCCCCTACTTCACCATGAATGCACTGTCGGCCTTTCATCCAAGCAAGGGTCGGCTCCATGTGTTTTATCCCACACTCCATGGGTATATATACTTGCTCTCTCCTCCATATATGCACATTATATTGTCCCACCTCCAAGAGAACTCGCATAATACTCCAACCACAACGTCGCACTTCAACCGAATGTTGGCACTTCGTCTGAAACGCGCGCTTCACCCACGGTTGTACTTCGGGCGGTCGTGCCAAGGACTGCAGGTCCTTACACTGGTAGTCCCTTCGGCCCAACGATCTTGAGACAAACCGTCATTACAACGTCGATGCAAGACCTGGAATGAGCTGGTAGAAGTGGCTATAGTAATTGGCCCCAAAATCGGGGAGGGGAGAATGCCCAAACTTGGCTTTCACTAAGTTTGAATCACAGGATTGACTGGTGAAGGGGAGGACATTCACAGCCTGGTGATAGAACTATTGTTTTGTGGGAGATTGAGATCCTATAACTCTCAGAAGTATTACTTCACTTTTGACTGGTTCAAAGGAAATGAGGAAACGAAAGAAAAGCTAATGTAATATCTAATGGTTTCAAAATAAATATAAAAACCATGCTTTGTGAGAGGGCACCGAATAAAAGAGCTTTATATTTCTAATTATACAAAATATATGCCCTGAAGAATCAGGTGAAAATCCTCCTTTCAAACAACTCTCCTACCATTGAAGTTTAAAGTGAGAAAACTATAAATAGATGATTGAGTGGGCCAGCAAGAACTCTTACGAGGGTTGTCTCTCTCTAAACGGGATGACCCACTACTCGTATCTAGAACAATCCCCTAGTCTAGTCTGAGTTGGCTTTCAGCTTGAGGCAGCAATTCTGCAGGGATTTGGTTGGCAATGTTAGTATAGCTTCTTGGGGTTTGAAGCATGTGGAAGCTAGATTTATATTTTTATTTTATTGGTTTTTGGTGTCTTGTTTTTGGGAGCATTAGAAAGAAATATTTGATCCTTTCTCTGTTGGGTAGATGAAGATGAAACATATAAGTTGAGGGCTTTTCCCATATAAAACTAAACATTTCTTGTTAGAAATGGAAATGGTTTTGTGCAACTATGAACAAACAATATAACAATTCTTGTACCACATAATACTCTGTGAATCTACATACAACGTTCTCCTCAATTTCAAGCATATGTACGGTGATATACTGAGTACATTCCAGGCAATGTGCTTCTCAATCTAAGGCTTCTGTTTATTTGAAAACTAACGTAAGTTGTCTTCCAGCTAGCTAAATTTATCGTCAAATTCCACCAAAAATTAATGAGAATCCAGATTTAATGTCATCTTTCACCAAAAACTAATGACAAGCCACTAGGAATTGAACTAGGGCATTCTAACTTCATTCATTTAATGCTAGGGTTTGTAAGAGGAGTTTAACAATAAGGCAGCTCATTCAAATCGTATTTTGATTGTTTATTGTTCTTAATTGTAATTTAAAAGGAAAAATTGAAAACAGTTTTTTTTTTTATTTTCAAATTGACAATCACGCAGATAAGGCGTCAATTAATGTTGACGTCTTGACTTTTTCTCAGTAATATTATGATTCTCTCTGCTTCCACCAAGCATTGATATAGCACCCAAAGCCCAAAACACTATATCAAAAGAGAGTAAACAAAAAGCGAGTTACTTGATGGATACGAGTATTATCAGTGGTTTTGAAAATCCAGATATTCTGCTTCATTTGCTAACATGCATTTTAGTAGTAGCCCCTCATAATTGTTGTTTCAAAAGTCCAGATATTTAGCTTCATTTTCTAGCATGCATTTGAGGAGTAGCCTCTCACAATTGTGTGTCTTGTTAATTATCATGGCTTAAATAACTAGGCTTATGGGTTTTAGGAGGAAACCTTATATCAAATTGTATATATTTTGGATAAATTTTTTTCTATTTGGCAAAATATCTTATATTTTTTTAAGTAGTGATTAATGATAACATAATTATTTTTTGAATTTTTAGGCGATAATAAAAAAAAAAATATTAGGAAATAAATAAAATCTGATATATAAAATAATGATAAGTTATAAATCCCCTAATCGGGTGCGATAGGCAATGTAGGATAGACGGGAGAAAGGCTGACAAGATGTCACAGCCAGAAGAGGAAAGCAAGCTAAGAAGATGGCATGGCGAACAGAGGGAAGCCAGTTTGGACAGTTGGCACGAGAGCTGGCAAGTGTAGGTGGAGAATTGGGCAACTCATGGTAGGAGCAGCCAAAAGTAGGCAAGCAATAATGAAGGGCATTAATTGGAAGATAAGTGGGTTCTCATCTCGAGACCCACACAAGAAGGGAAGGGAGGCAACCAGCGCAGCAAAGCATGTGCCACATTTCTTGGAAGGGAGATCGGGTAGGTGGATGAGAAAATTAAAATGAAAAGTGGGAAGGTGGAGGGGCACTTGCATGCAGGAAGCGAAGGGAGGACATGCACTTGGAGTTGGCAAGCACCAAGTGTTGGAGGATATCAAGCAGTGTATGACTTTTGCCTAGAAAACCTTGTATGTGCTCCCTGCCTTCCCCTATGTTGCTATGGAAAATATGAATTGGAATTTGAGACGATTTCAGAAAAAAAAAAAAGAGGAACAGTAATGAATCTTGTAGAAGATTACTGATTAACAATTATGCCTTTCCCTGTCAAATATAGAATTGAAGCTTACCAGTATCCATGGGTTATTTCCCTATCATCCTGGGGTGGGAAAGAATGGATAGCTATCTGGAGAGGGCTAGACAGACATCTGAATCTCGTTTTAGCTTAGCTAGGTCCTGGGGTAGAAGGAAAATGTTGGGTCAAATTGATTCTGCCAGTAGCGTCATCCTGAGCATTTTCAACTGCATTTGTAGGCATAATTTCTTTTGGCAGTTAAGAATTGGTATATGGATTGGGAGGGAAGGACATAAAAAAATTGCAGGAGGCCTGATGCAAAACCTGACCTTGGTGGTCCCTTCGGCCCGACGGTGTCGACACAAACCCTCATTACAACGTCGATGAAAGATCTAGAACGAGCTGGTAGAAGTGGATGCAATGATTGGCCACGAAATCGGGGAGGGAAGAACGTCCAAACATGGCTTTCACTAAGTTCCGATGAAGGGATTGACTGGTGAAGGATAGGACATTCAGAGCCTGGTGATAGAACTGTCGTTTGGTGGGAAAGCGTAAAGCATTGTCTTTCCCTCTGTTAGGATATTCCGACACATAGGAATAGTTAAGTATAACTTGGTCTAGTATAGAGTTAGGTAAAGTGTGTTTCTTTAATATGTACATTTGTAACTTACAATCCGACGGTCATGATATGTAGTGATCCGACGGTTCATTCTCTCCTCGGTATTACCGACACTTGATCCGTGGCTTGACACCCGATTGGTCCATGAATTCTATTTAAAGCGCATGGAGGGTCATTTGTAGGTTCACCGTGCATGAGAGAAGCTTATGTAATTTTCATTCTTTTATTAATAAATTGCCTGTAGTAGCCACGTTGGCGCAGGCCGTGGACTGTTTCCCTCTCTGAGGGTTTTAACAACGTCAAAATACTGGTGTATTGATCTGTGATCTGTTTGTGAGCGGTGTCCTTTTTGGTGTTCTGTTTGAGGAACTTACCCTGTAAATTCCTACATGGTATCAGAGCTATTTGAGGGCCGCGTCCATTGTTGATCCAAATCTGAAGCCGGTAGAACTGCATGCGACTTCCATCTCCTAGATCTGTTGTTTCTGACTGATTTCGGGCCAAGAGGACTGCTTTTTTGTGTTGGGAGCATCTATTCCAGTGAGGAACCCCTTTCGTTTCACGCGAAAAGGTTTCTGGTAGCCCTAGCTGCATCTTTTTTTAGATCTGGAGGTATACAGTGTTTATTTGCAGTTTACTGTTATTTTCTCTCTGTTTATTTCAGTTTCGGTTTATTTAGCTTTTTTTTTTTACCGGATCTATACCTTTTATTTCTGCGTATGCTCTTTGCCCTGCGACTCTGTGCGATCTGGGCAAATCAGAAACAGAAAGGAAGAATTTTTCTCAT
>APFE030971859.1:0-11352 GCA_000404065.3 Pinus taeda
GAACTGTCGTTTCTTAATCTGAAAGTGTCGTAAGTGTTGTTTTTAGTTATAGAAGAGAATCCCATTGTTCTTGATAGTCGATTGTACTATTACTCTTGTATATGATTTGAATTAGTAGTTTTTAAAGTGTCGAAAAACAGTTTTTGTTTCGAAATCGCAAAGTGTCGCCCTTATCTTCACTTCATTTTGAAAACAAATTTGTTAAGTATTGTCGCTTTGAAAATAATTCATATTGCACTTAGCTTTCTTATTGTCATTCATACATTAAGAAGGCTGAAAACAAATACATGCATGTGCATTTGCATTTAGACTACTTGGTTTGATTTATGACAATGCATTTAGTGTGTGCTCTGTGCTCTTTATTGAAAGACTCTCGATTTTCTTTCGTTAGTAGCTAGGATTTTCATTGCCAAAAGAAGATTAAACAGTTGTTTATCATCTTAGACTGCATTTTAGGAATTATATACACATCACGCGATGAATCTGAGAGGTAAAATTTTTAAACAAGATCAACTATAAAATAAATTTAATGAATCTAAAAACGCTTTGGAACCTAACACACAACATCTAGAAGTCTAGGCTAGAGATGTATTCCGGCATCGTAAAACCTAGTAACTATTGTTTTCATTGTTGGTTGGGTGATTCCTCCACTTTGAGATGACAAGTTCCAGTACGGACTTGTGATCCCATGTACCGTTGAGTATATATTGGGAGACCAAAATAGGCTATATCCTTTATCCTTAAGAAGCCGTGTCTTCCTCCCTATCGATCACAATGCACTAAACACAACATTCGGGAAGATTGACGGCCATACTGTAAAAGGTATTCTGTAGTTTTGCGATTGGTTTGGTAGTCCCCTCTGCCTAGATTTCCAGAGAAGTCTCTTTCATTCCTTTCCAGACTCCTTAAAAGAAAAGGTCCATCTGAGCACTTGTCACTTCAGGCTCATTAAAAATCGAAGGCAACTAGAGTCATCTTTTGTTTTTTCTCGACTCTTAAAAAATGAAAAAACAAGTTGTGTCAAAGTGTCTAAAATTCATTTAATTCGAAAACATTTTCCCCTTTTATTTTGAGCTTATCAAGTAATCCACAATTGTGGAAGAAAGTCAATCAAAACCCTGTCATTTGCGGAGACTTATGAGTTAACCATCGTTGACTCCGGAAGCGAAACCATTCTGGACAAATCAGACTCGTTTGACCGGATCAAAGTCCCCTAGGTTGGTTAGAGCAAGTACTCCGACATCCTCAGAGACTCCGGTTACTCCGAACATTTCTGGTATCCCTGCCTCTACAGGAGAAATTCCGCAGCAACAAAAGGACATTACAACTGATCCTAGTGTGATGGTAAACACTTCTATTCCTGAACCGACTCCATCTATAGTTGATTCGGAAGGTGTTACTCCCCAAATGTCTGTTACTGCAGAACTTATATCTTCTTCGGCACCAGAAATATTTTACAGACCTGACATTCTACCTCTTCCTCCTGGATTGATTGCCATAGAAGAGATTGTGGAAGATCCTCCATCTAACACTCCAATGCAATTTGGAGTTGGGATCGCCCTGTATCCTTCTTCATTAGAAGATATTATACTGCCATCGGAAGTTCCTGAAGAATTGCTAAGGAATCTTTTGGATAGGCTTAATATGTTTGGACAACTGTCGACATCAAGGACTGTGTTACCCAACACAGCAGCTGTAGAAATTCCTACTGCTACTCTGACAATGTTCACCGGCATGCCATCTGTCCCAACCAACTCTCAATCGTTGGATGGGGTCCATACAAGGGTTGTTTCGATAGTATGGATTGTTCTTGTTTGTTTGTTCGGAATTATATCTGGAATCTCTTACGTTGAGTCTCGACAAATTGATCCTTCATAGTGTCAATTTGGGCAAACCGGTCCCCAAAGGCAGGTCATTCCTTTGAGTACCTGATTACCGTCGTATGGAGGGCCATATACCCTTTCATTGCCTTCTTTGGAAGGTCAACCATGCGAGAGTTCACAACAAAATTTAGGTTATGCTGGAATTACAACTAGCGGTTGGGTGCCAATCCTACTTCAACAACCTAGATTTGTATGCTCAATGCAACAAAGTTTACCTATGACAAATATCACCACTACGTTGGCTATTGTGGCAGTGTCACAAGTACAAGTGTTTCCAGTTGTATGCCAACCTCAATTTTCTCAGGTTATAATGCAACAACCTCTTGTACCTACGACACGACCACAATCACCAACTAGTGGAATGACATAGGTTCAAACGGGGATCACCACCCCCCATCTGGGTCAAATAGTCAGTACTGGACAATAGCCCATCAACCTTACCAAAGTTACCAACATCAAGTGCATTATGCTGCTATGCAAAGACCAACTGCTCAAGCAATTCCATCTTATCCTGGGTATGCTCAGCCAAGCCTGAATCAACAGTTGCCTTTTGTGGCAACTTTAGAGTTACAAGATCTAAATTGACTAACGAACAATCCAATTGCCTATGCCCCTTGGTGGCTGACGATTCCGCATAAACTTCTGCCTCATATTCCTAAATTTAATGGAAATCCAAGTGAAGACCCGTCGAATCATGTGATGACCTTTCATCTATGGTGTTCATCCAACACCCTCAATGATGATTCGATCAGACTTCACCTCTTTTAGCGAACGTTAACTGCTTCGGCAGCAAAGTGGTATATCAGATTGCCTAGAGCTTCGTTTGATAACTTCAGTACCCTAGCTACAACCTTTATAACCCATTTTCAGTTACCCATAAGGAACGAAACAGGAACTGATCTACTTACCAATTTCAAAAAAATGAGGACCACTCACATATCTGATCATATTCATGAATGGAATCATCATCGTGGAATGGTAAAAACGTATGTTCTTGATCAAATTTTGGCTGAATGGTTTGTTAAGTCATTGTTACCTGCTATTACAGAAGATGTGGCAAAGGGAGGAGTCGTCACTGAAGAGAAAGTTATTGCTCGTGCACAATATCTAGACTTGATTTATGCTTAGACTGGCACACTCTACGATATTATCACTGATGCTCCTAGACTAGAATTTTCCATTCCTCCCCCTCCTAAATAAAACAAAGACTCTCATGCCGGCGATGGCGTGATAGGTAAAACAAGCACTAAAACCGTAAAGGCTACATCGAAAAAGGCCCGCACGGTTTCAAGTCAAAACGCAAATGAAGAACATCTAGCCTCGGAAGTAAATGCCGTGTCAATAGACAAAGGCAAAGAACCCAAGAAATCGGGAGGCAAGAAGAAAAAGAAAGGGAAGAACAAGAACCAGGAGGCGTCATCTCCTGAAAAATCTTCTACAAACCCTTATGGGGATAAGAGACCAAAAAGTCCATGCCTAATATGTGACGAGGATCACTGGACCAGAGAATGTCCATATAAAGATGAACTTATAAAATTCTTCAAAAGTTAAAAAACCTCGTATATATTGACTGATCTATTTCCGAACCCAGGAACAAATCTAGTTGCTAGCGAAAATGCTTTCCCTTTCCAAGTGCTAATGTTGTCAGTTTCAAATCAACTGAACGATGCTCTCATATTGACAAGGAATAAATATTACGGGAATCCACAGATGTTGAACAACAAGGATAATGATCAACCTAGTAGTTCAACAACAACTTCAACCGAAGTTGTGTCACCCATCATTCCTGAATTAACGATAAAACTGCCAAAGGGAGTAGTTCACAAATCGATGTTTAATCCTCGTGCCAGAGCAGCACAACACTATAATATAGTGGAGGATTTAGCCCAATCGCCCTCCGCGATGTCGACACTTGAGGTAATGCAAAATTGCCCCTCCCAAAAGCAGGCTTTATTATCAGCAATAGGTGGGATTGACCCAACGGATTCCAATCTTGTGTCTTTTAATCACAAAGGATACGACCCTCAGTTACGAGTTCAACTAGCTTTCCTCATTCAAGTGAAATCCCTCAACGAAACTGTTCATAGAACAATTATTGATGAGGGGGCATCCACATGTATTATGTCGATGATTTGCTGGAAAAATCTAGGGTCTACATCCTTGTCGCGATCGTCGACGACATTAAAAGCATTTGATGGACAAACATACAGCCCGTATGGGATATTAAGTAACTTTCAAGTCGAACTATGGGGCAAAAAAGTAGAAATTGATGTTGAAGTTATCGACGGAAACGTCGATTACAACATCCTACTAGGAAGGCCTTGGATATATGCCATGGCAGCCGTTGTGTCGACCTACTTTAGGAAAATTGCATTTCCTTCCCAAGGAGGAATTACAATCATCGACCAACAAACTTTTCTCCTCAACAGTTCGTAAGTTACGGGAAGCATTCTGATGATCCATGGAAGCCCTAGTGCGCTTCAAAATATCGGAGTAGGCCTACTAAAAGACCCCACATTAATGGGAACTTTTACCCTGCTGCCTCCAACCAATTTGGTGGAAGTGGCTAACATGGGAACCTGCAATATGATATCTTCCATTCAAAAGATGTCAGAAAACGATGTTAAAATGGATCATCTGCAGGTATTGCCTCTAACCCCACTGGAAATATTATAACAATCAATGTTTTCAGCATGGGAGGCAAACCCGTATCAAGGATCATCAAGCGTTTGGATAGATAGGTCTAAGGAATATGGTACCACTTCAGATCCTTGGTTGCAAGTACACTCTACAGATGAAGGAATCATTCAATCGATGATGATTGATGGGGCACCATGTAAAGATTACCACCATCGTTCCCATCTTCTAAATTGCAAAGAAGATAATTCCGGTAACCTAGACCATCCTTCAGTATTTGACTTTCTGACGAATAATGTGAATACGATGGATTCCGAGAGAAACCTATCCAATATTGAAGAGACTACTACCATAAATATCTCAACAAAAATAGATGTTGTAGAAAATATTCATGTCGGTAAATCTTGTTCTTCTTCAGAACTGGAAATATATAGCGCTCTCTTTCACAAATTTAGAGATGTCATTGCTTGGTCATATGATGAAATTCTAGGTATTGACTCGAGCATAGTTTAACATGAAATTAAGATGTATCCGGATGTCAAACCGGTACGACAACGGCTACGGCAAGTGCACCCCAAGAAAGCCATTGCCATCAAGGCGGAAGTTGAAAAACTCCTCCATGCTGGTTTATTTACCCGGTTCCTCTGACCGATTGGGTATCGAATATTGTTCCTGTGATGAGGAAACAAGGAATGATTAGAGTGTGCGTCGATTATAGGGATGTAAATCAAGCTTGTCCGTAAGACAACTACCCTACACCCTTTATTGACCAGATAATTGATGAATGCGCTGGATGTGAAATATTTTCATTTATGGATGTATTTTCCAGGTATAATCAAATAAATATCCGCCCACAAGACCAATCAAAGACTGCATTTATCTGTCCGTGGGGAACATTCACATATCGCAAGGTACCTTTGGTTTAAAGAATGTAGGGGAAACTTTTCAGAGAGCAATGAACTATGCTTTGCATGACATCAAGAACATCGTTCAACCATATCTCGACGATATTCCAGCTCATTCGCGAAACCGGACCGATCATCCGCAGCATTTGAGAGCGATATTTCTACGATGCCGACACTACAAGATACGACTCAACTTGCACAAGTGCATGTTTTGTGTCAGTTCTGGTTGTTTACTTGGCTTCGTGGTCTCAAAGGATGGGATTCGTCTCGACCCATGTAAGGTTAAGGCAATCATTGATTTGCCTCCACCTTCGAACTTGCTTCAGATTCAGAAACTCCAAGGGAAAGCAAACTTCCTTAGGAGGTTCATTCGAAATTACGCCGAACTAGCTAAAGGTCATACTCGTCTATTGAAAAAATAAGTACCCTTCGTTTGGGATCAGGTCGCGCAAGCTTCCTTTGATGCTTTAAAGCAATCTTTAATAAAAGCGTCATTAATGTATGCTCCTGATTGTCAAAAAGACTTTAACCTATATCTGGCTCCAGCAAATACGACCATAGCAATGGTTTTAGTTCAAGAGGATAATGGAATTGAACATCCTAAATATTATTTAAGCCGAAACTTAAATGATACGGAAATGAAATACTCCTACGTTGAAAAGCTAGCCCTAGCAGCTGTTCAAGCGATACAGAGATTTCGACACTACGTCCTCTTCAGAAAAACTACCATTTTATCAGATCACAACCCCATGACTTATATATTGTCGCGACAGTTGCTGGGGGGAAATATTCAAAATGGATAGCAATTTTACAAGAGTTTGATCTGGACTTCAAAAAATCCAAATCAAAGAAAGCCCTGGTATTCGCGGAGTTACTATGTGATCTCCCATCGTCATCCAACGATGCAACATCCGAAGAAGCAATCGTGGATGAAAATTTGTTTCTGATTTCTTTAAGCAATCCGTGGTATGGAGATATAATCATCTATCTCCAGACACAAACATATAGGTCTAATACCCTTTACCGTCGCAGTATCGATACAGTTCTACGGAGGTGCCTCACCCATGAGGAGGCCGAAAAAGTCCTGAATGATTGTCATTCAGGCACATGTGGGGGGCATCAATCTGGTTATGCTATGGTGCAAAAATTTTGTGAGTAGGATACTTCTAGCCAACAATGTTCAAAGATTGCATAACCGTAGTTAGAAGTTGCCATGCTTGCCAAATTTTCGATAGCAAAACTAGAAGACCACCCGCACTGCTGCAACCAGTAGTTGTTGTTGGGCCATTCGCCAAATGGGGCATAGATTTTATGACATGTAACCCCACCTTGGCCGGGGACATGGGTATGTCATAATCACGGTACACTATTTTACCAAATGGGCCGAGGCGATGCCTACATTAAACAACAGCGGTGAAACGACTGCCCCTTTTTTTTTTAATCCCGTAGTCTCCAGATTCGGCGTTCCACAAGCCATAGTCATAGATCATGGATCACATTTTCGCAATCACATGATGGTTTAGTTGGCTACCAAATTAGGACTGTCTCACGACAGCTCTACTCCGTACTATCCGCAAGCTAACAGATAAGTTGAGGCAATCAATAAGGTCCTAAAGCACATGCTGCAAAGAATGATCGGAGTCCATAAACAGAATTGGCACCTAATCCTATACTTGGCCTTGTGGGCATAGCGAACATCGGTAAGAAATGCAACCAGGTTTACACCTTTTCAACTTGTGTACTGTCTGGAAGAAATCTTACCTGTTCAATGTGAAATCTCGTCCCTCAAACTCTCAATCGACCTTCTCCCCAGAACCTCAGAAGAAGATGCTTGTTTATTGGAACTAATCTAAGTGGATGAAACCCGTCGTGATGCAGCTTCAGCTAACGAAGCTCATAAGAAACGAGTCAAAGCGCAGTTCAACAAAAATGTCAAACCTCGCATCTTCTCAGAAGGTGACCTAGTCTTACCTTACGACCAAGAATCCGATAAGTTGGGAGTAGGGAAATTTGAATCGTTATGGATGGGTCCTTATATTATTAATTGTGTAGTAGCAAAAGGAGCCTATGAATTGATGGACTATGATGGGATTCCACTGGCACAACCCTAACGGGTTGTACCTCAAGCGTTACTATGCTTAATTCTGCGTAGTAACCCTTACGTTTTTGTTACATTTTTGTTTTCGCTAAGAGTAATTATTTTGGTTAGGTAATCCACTTGTTTGCATTCATTGCAGATGTCTAACCTATTGGAATCATTTGTTGGATATGCCGACGAAGCGAGTCATAGTTCGCAGAACCTATCTTCTGCGGCATGAGCCATTTTCGATCCCAGCGGTAGGTTAGTAAGTTTCAGAGGGTATGTATTGGTCAATCAATGAACAATATCGCTGAATAGAACGCGTTGATAGAAATCCTCTCTGATTCCATCACACATGGCATATGCCAACTTGTTGTCAGGCTAGACTCGCAACTCGTCATTCTACAACTCACTGGTATCTATTCCGTACGGAATCCAACCATCTATCGCATGTTCCTATGAGTTAGGGTTTTGGAAAGACAGTTCGATTTCATTCAATATCAACATATTTCCAGAAGTTTAAACACATTGACAGACTCATTGGCAAATTATGTGTTAGATAGAAATTTGCGACATTTATAAAAGAGAAGCATTTCATCAATATATGCAGCAGGATCATGTAACTTAACCAAAATAAAGCTCCGAAAATAAAAAAATATATACATAACTGTTTATAGTTTATACATAATGTTCTGTAACCAAGACAAAATCGGTCAAATGAACCAAAACTCGAAATGCTAAGGGGCACCCTAGTCTAATGTTGCCAGTGATAACAAGTCACCACCTATGCAATCATGTGTAAAAGCCTAGTCCATCGACTCGGCACGCCAGTAGTATGTCGCTACACCCGCATAGGCAACTCGTTGGTCCTCACATCTGGGATACCAAGAGTGAGACCCTCGACTTGATCTTGTAGTGCCGAAAGATTCTCAGCCACATCTAGGTCGCGAAGGATGGCCCTCCCCACAGCCTCTCCTGCTGGAGCGGCCGCTGGTTGTCTACGGCGTACTGTTGGTTGAACTGGTCCAATATCTACATGAGCACATGAGTTTTGATTAGTCGTGATCAAAGAAATCATAAGAACATTACAAGAACAATAAATAGAGATATGGTTAGAGGATTTACCCATAGCACCCCACTGCTCGCCAACTGGCAGCACTAAATCCAGGTCACCCTGGAATCCATGCTAGCATATAGAAACTTGGCGTAAACCATCTCCTGATGATCAAACCACTCAAAGAAAGTAGCGGAAAAGGAAATATGAAGTTGGAAAGCATGTCGAGACATGAGGTCAACCCATCTCTGCATCGATTGTTCAGTTGGTGGAGGTAGGTCAAGTGAGATGTATTGCGGCTGCATCGGTGGGATCTTCTCCAAAGCGAAAGCGGTCAAAATAGAACCATAGCCAAAATTCTTGGATCTTCTACTTTTCACCTTGATCAGTTGTTATTTCATCACATAGGGTACTGCATCATACCAGTTGAACACCTTCGATTCAAGGCATTCCGAAGCATACTGCATGTAAGACCTGTTAGCTATGCGAAGAGCAGCACTACCAGCTAGTCTAGCAAAAGTGAACAGAATGGTCCTCAAGGACTGGTCAGTGACATCTCAGATATTCATCTTCCCGTCCATACTCAGTTGAGATCCCTCTCTTCAGTGCCGACAAATATACTCCCTCACGGGGTCACCCCCGCGGGCGGGACCCGATAATGAGAGAGGGGCACCATGCCTTGATAAACTGGTCAAAACATAGATGTCCACGTGTTGGGTCCCTATAATACTAGTAATTACCCCATTACTATTGTAGTTGTACCCCTTATTAATATTTTTGTGCCCCTATTGTACCCATATTGTTATTACTATGCCCCATAGAATCCCTCTATTGTTATTTTTGTGGCTTTATATTATTATTATAGGTCGGCTGGGTTATATTGTGACTCCTTAGACTCCTATATATAGAAAGGAGGTTTTTTCATTTGAATCATCGAAGAATTGTTAATTTATGTAATGTAAAGGAGGTTACCCCCTCGAAGAGGCTGAATTCTAAGGCGTTGATCTATCTTTTCTATCTTTTCTTGAGCTAGTTTCATAACATTTGGTATCAGAGCTTTGGATTCTAGGCTTGCGCTGCTCCAAATAGGTCATCATGGCCTTTTCACTGTAACTTTTGTTTTGTGACATTTCAGAAGCTAAAAAAAACACCCATTTTAGAACACATCGCGCTGAATCTCAGGTCTGAATTTCAGAACTTTTTGTGCTATATTTTCAGAGATATGAACTGAGGAAGTTGGTCCTTTTGCAGAATCCTGAATTACATTCAAAACAGGTGACCTGGGGAAAATCATCATAACTTTCTCTTTGAGCATCAGATTGAAATTTTGTAAGAAGGTATAGAAAGAGGACGGACTGGACTTTCTTGTATATATTTTGCAAAGCCAAAGGTCAAAACAGGGACACGTGGAACGTTGTACAAGTTCGCTCTACTAGATTAGTCTATAATCAGGTCACTGCGAGAGATTTGGCATAACTCTTCATTGGAGAATCCAATTGGGATCAGACTGTTGACACTGGAAAGAGGACACAGAGGGCTATCGCAGGTCACAATTTTAGAACTGGATGATCCGAAATTACTGAGATACATCAAAGGCATATCAAGCTCCTACAAATTGAAAAAAGGTGTGTATATTTTTTTAAATGTTTGCTTAAGCTTGGTTTGAAAAATTATTCTGAAGGAATTCAAAGGGAATATTAAAGCATTATTATCGATAATTGATGCCCCGAGGAAAGAAAATGGAAACACCTAGTAGGTGACTTGAAAGCTCTAGCATGACTCATGAAGAAGAGGAAGAAATGCAACATGATATATCAAAATTACGAGACCAAGTGCAACAAGTGTCACTTGCACAAAAAGGAACAGAACCTAAGATGGATGGCTAAAGAAAGGCATAGAAGCTAAGATGAATTATTTAAAGAAAGGTGTAGAAGCTAAGATGAATGACGTGGAAACTAAGACGGACGATTTGAAGATAGATTTGAAGACAAAGATGGAAAAATTGAAGATAAATATGAATAAGTTGCTACAAGAAAGGGTCGCTAATGGTGAAAGGGTAGTAAAGGAAACTCATGATGAGAACAAAATAAATGTTAATCATGATTCCACAGACTCTAATGTTGGATCACAGACTCACCATATTCCAAAAATCGATATGAGGAAGTTTGATGGAAAGGATACCACAACATGGATATTATAGATGGAGCAATTTTTTGATCTCAATAATGTGCAAAACACACAAAAAGTACGTATTGCAACTTTATATTTGGAACCAAATCAGTTTGTATGGTATCAATGGCTTTTCTCTCGTAAAAAAAAATTATCACTTGGGCAATTTTACGGAAGAATTGATAGCACATTATGAGGATACAAAAAGCAACACTTTTTTTAGCCAATTGATAAGTCTCAAACAAAAGGGTTCAATAATGGAGCACATTGAGGAGTTCCAAAAATTGAACATAAGGGTAAAATATATTCCAGAGAAGCATAGGATCGATGTGTTTATAGGGTCTTTAAATGATAATATTCAACATGATGTTCGCCTTTGGGAACCTGATTCATTAGAGAAGGCATTCAGGTTAGCAAGAAAAATGGAAAGCAAAATTATGGCAACCAAGAAGCATACCACTCACAACTATAAATACAGAAGTGTTGTTGCCGCTAATATTCCACAACCTATAAGGTTGACACACAACAATTGGAAGAAAAAAGAGCAAAAGGGCTTTGTTACAGTTGTGATAGCAAATACACTAAAGGTCATAAGTGTGTTGAGAAGAAATTATTCTACATAGA
>APFE030971867.1:0-19876 GCA_000404065.3 Pinus taeda
TCAATGATGTTATACTTTAAAGCTGCGTCTCTTATAGCTCTGCTGAAAAATGCAATGGGTCTTTCATGACCCTCTCTCTTCTGCAATAATACTGCTGCCATAGTATGCTCTGAAGCAAAAGAAAATACTATGAAATCCTGAGTATAGTCCGGGCTTACTAGAACTGGAGCTGAAGAAAGGGCCAATTTGATCAAGTTGAAAGATTTTACCGCCTCATCTGTCCATTTCACCTGGTTGTCCTTTTTAAGCATGTTGGTCATTTCTTTCAAGTGTTCTGCAAGATTGGGTACAAAACGACGCAGAAAATTCATCTTACCATTCAATGATTGTATTTCCTTTTTGTTTTTGGGCAGATCGATTTGCTGAATTGCTTGCACATGTGTTGGGTCTATACGAATGCCATCTTTTGAAATAATGTGCCCAAGTATTTTGGCTTCTTCCATGGCGAACAAGCTCTTCTTAGGATTCAGCGATAGACCATATTTCTGGCATTTTTGAAAGACAACTGTCAGGTGATGCATGTGTTCTTCATCAGACTTTGAAAACACCGTCAAGTCATCCAAGTACACCAGCAAAAACACTTCCTTCTCATTTGCAAACGCCAAGTCCATTGCCTGTTGAAATGTGGCACCTGCATTCTTTAAACCGAATGGCATTTTGGCATAGTGAAAGGTTCCCCATGGAGTGGTGAATGTTGTCTTGTCTCTATCATCTTCATGGATGGAAATTTGGTTATATCCGGAATAACCATCAAGCAGCGACATATGAGATGCCCCCACTACTCGCTGAAGTATATGGTCCATCTTGGGCAGCGGATAGTTGTCCTTCAATGAGACCTTATTTAGATTTCTGAAATCAATGCATAGGCGGATCTCACCGGTCTTCTTATGTACATGCACTAAGTTATATATCCAATCTGAAAATCTGATGGGCACAATGATACCTGATTTGTACAACCTATTTACCTCTTTTTTGATGGATGGCAACAACTTTGGATTTATCCTCCTCAGCTTTTGCCTAAATGGTTTTTGGTTGGGCTTGATAGGTATCGTGTGCTGAATGATATTTGTATCATAGGTCTTTAAATCAGAATAATCCCAAGCAAATACATCTGCAAATGAAGCCATCAAACTGATATATTTGTCTTTGATCTTTGGCGGTAATGTTGTAGACAATTTTACCAAATTTGGATTGGCAGTTGTACCGATGTTGACCTCTTCTACACCCTTTTCTGTCGGTTGCAATGTTGGTTTGCGGGCTACATCATCCTGATCAAAAATTTCTTCTAGAGGTATCAAGCCTCTAGGAATGATGTTATTCTTCAGCTGCATTACGTCCATTTGATTGATCTGCACTCCATCTATACCATTCCCTTTGTCTTCATCATTTTCCACATCGATTGAGGTTTCTTCGAACTTGCCTTTGTTGAGCAGAAAATCTTTAATCTCCTTGTCATCTTGAAACACTTGCCAATGTCGCTAATTGTCTGTAATGGTTGGACGATGCTTGACATGGATTTCAAATTTATTGCTGGAGTTCATGGGGATCTTCAAGCTGCTCGCTGCCTTGGCAAGAGCATCAACAATACTATTTTGTATACGAGGTACACATGTCAAGGTGTATTCTAAAAATAACTTCAAGATGTCTAAAACTATATTACGATATGCCCGCATCCTAGGATGTTTTGCTTGATACTCACCTCTGACCTATTTTATTACCAACTCAGAGTCGCCATATACCGAAATCCTTTTTGCATTTAGCTTTCTAAGAATCTTCAGGCCAACAATCAAAGCTTCATATTCAACTTCATTATTTGAACATTCAAAGGCCAGCTTGTAAGAGCAAACTCTCACGCTGCTAGGCACTTTGTTTGGGGTGGAGAAAGGACTGCGTACCCAAATACCGATACTGACACCATCATTCCCTACTGCTCCATTGAAATCCATAGTCCACAAGCCTTCTTACTCCTCTTATAAGTGCTGAAAATCTGTTTGTCGTGCTTTGTCTGCTTGCTGTCTATCATTTTCAGTCGATTGCCCAATCTTTTGCTGCTTTTCTTGTCCTTCTCTCTTCAAGATTTCTCTGAAATTTTCTGTTATTTCCGGAATTTCGTCTGCTTCTACCATCTGACTATCTGTCTCATTTAAACTATATGAAAACAAAACAAAAGACTCTAAATCTGTATGTACATAGTTAATGGGATGATTTATCGGTTTCTCCTTGCTTGTGATCATATATTTCATCTTTTGTTCCCGATATAACTTCCTCATTTGTCCAAACATTGGGATTGTTGCATAGGAGAAATCCATCTGTAGTGTCCCTTTCAATTTTGCTACCCAAGACCTGGAAAGAAGCAAGCCAAACCTTGGAGGAATATCTGCTACCACCACATCCGTCAGGACATTTTTCATAGGAAGCTGATCCAAACTCACAACCAAGTCTTTGATGAGACCTATACATCTTACTCTGCTGGAATCAGATGAATAGAGATCATGATATTGTCGAGTGACATCCAGACCAAGCTTACCATGATAGCCTTGGGCATGAGATTGTGAGAAGCTCCGGAATCGAACATGGCATTATGTAAAATGAAATCATGCAACCTCAAACTGATGTAGAAAGGTGGCACCTCGTTGTCATGAGACTCGCCATTTGATGTTGGTCCAAAAATCATTTCAAGCTGTTCCTCTTCTACATTTACCATGTCGGACATTGGGTCCCAATTCCACATTTTAGAAATCTGCCCTTTATAACTGTTGTTCTTCATTACTTTAGTCAAGGGGATGGATACCTTTAACTTAGAAATCTTATTCTCTAGGCTAAAAGTGGGAGATTTTTCTACCTCCTTGACTGGGATCTCTTTCCTTTCCTCTTCCTTTGAGGTGGCAGGTTGCTGTGATTGTTCTGTAGGTTTTGATTTGCTGCTCTCTGGACCAACCACCTCCTTTCCTTTTCTTTGTGTAGCTGAAAAATCATTCTTTGTTTTTTCACCCTCCCTCTTTTTCTGAATTGGTATGGCCGGCACATCTCTGTTTCTAAGTGAATATCATTGTTGTCTTGCAGACAGAGTATTCATATACCCCCTTTGATATTCTTCTGATTGTTCTTCCAACACATTGTCGCTAGCTAGAATAAAATCAGTGTCTTGGTGTGTAGCTAAATTCACTGCACATTCTTCTGCTTCGGTAATGTAAGTAGGCAACTCATCTGGAATAAAGAGATGGTTTTCTTCGCCTATTACATTCCCATCTTCGTTTGACTCTAGTCCATGAACAAAATTTTGCTGCAAAGGTGTTTGTACCAGCTGTTGTGCAGTCTGCTCTTGAGTTCGTTGATCTCTCTGTCTTATCCTATACTGTGGTTGTTGCTGACCACGAAAGTTAGGATTCCTCACTTGTGATTCTAGCTTGTCAAGTTTTACCCTTTCAAGCATCTGTTCTACCTTTTAAAGAAGTTGATCCATTGCAGAAGATTCTTCTTTCACAATGGTTTTCTTCTCTGCTTTCGCTCTAGCTCTTTTGGATAGCAGGTTCGCCTCAAGGCTGACCGCAATTCTCTACATGTCTCCCATTGTGGCTGGTTCCCTTTCTCTCAATTGATAAGCCATATCAGCATCAAAACCATCTGGGAATTTCACCATGGCTAATCTCACAGGTGGCCTTAGATCATCTGGAATTTCATTATACACTGTATTGAATCTCATGCAATAATCTTGGACTGACTCACCAGCGTTTCTCTTGATTTGCTCGTATTCGGACAGAATTTTAAGAGGGTTCTTTTTCACTTCCCAGCGGTTCAAGAATTGTCTATGTAGGTCTGCCAATGTGGCGATACATGCAGCCGGTAAGCCTCTGAACCGTTGCTTCACCTCACCTACAAATGTTTGTACAAAGAGCCTCATTAACACGTTCTCCACATTGATATCATAAAGTTCACAGAAGTTTGTCATTCGCTCCAAGTGTTGCTGCGCAGTAATGCTGCTAAGAGAGCCATCAAAGAATGGGATTTTGCTTTGGTAATCAATGGGCATATCATCTAGAACTTGGGGTAGAACAAGGGGTACAAAACATGCAGCCATCATTTTTGGTGGATTTAGCCTTGGAGGTGTTGGAGGATTGTGCATAGTTTGCAAGGGGCTTGCAATTGGATTTTGGAGCGGTGTCGCAATGTAATTATCAATTAATCTATTAGCTCTCTCTGTTTCGACGTCTGCAAGAAATTGCGGATTGGGGACTGTATAATCAATAGCCCTTTTGGATTTAGACTCAAACAATGATATCTCGAATCGTTCGTCAAACACAAGCTCTTCAAGATACTCAAAAATGTCAGGACATGAATGGGATTTGAACACGGGAGTTATTGTGCTCTCTTGATGACAGAGCATGGGGATCAAATTGGGGTTTTCGAAGATATGAGGAGGATCCGGGTTTGGATTGGCTCTGGTATATCGTCTCAAAGCCAGCACGCTATTGAGAAAAATCACAGGACATAACCAACTTGCTCAGCCTTTCCAATCCTAAGCTCATCATCCGGGAGCTTAAAATTATTAAGAAACACGGGGATTTGATTTCAAACTTAGTCTTCCCCAGTATGGTCGCCACTATGTTAGCACCTAAATCCACCTCAGACTGAAAGAAGGCAAAATTCAGGGTAACCACAAACCGCACTCAGTCTAGTAACTAGCCCTACCAAACCAGGAGAGGGTTCCCTCCGAGTCACACTCAGTGAATAGATGAATGAAAAGGACTGAGATGACTTTCAAATGATCTATTTATCTTAGGCTAGTAAGTGTAAATGAATATAAGAAGTGATTTTTGTGAATGACTGTGTTTATGGGATGTTATGGGACCACTCGACTTCAATGAATAGAGAATTTAACATGAAGGTACAGATTATTTCGTGAGGCAAGGTAAGTTGAAAGCATAGCAATTGAGTTTTAAAATATGGCAGGATGGAAAGATTGATTAAGAAGGTGAAAAGGGCATGGGCGACATGAATCCTTTTCAACAGAAGAATGAACACTATATATGAAATTTTCCCACAGGTAGAGCAATAGAATTGAATTCTACCTGATCTCACTCGAAAAATCTCACCAAAAATGAATACGAAATGAAACTATGGAACATAACAAGGAGATGGAGAGATTGATTAAGAAGTTGAAAAGGGCATGGACAACATGAATCCTTTTCAACAGAAGAATGAAACACTGCACATGGAATTTTCCCATAGGTAGAGCAATAGAATTGAATTCTACCTAATCTCACTCGAAAAATTTCACCAGAAATGAATGCGAAAAGAAATAAAAAACATAACAAGATACATATAAAACATAAGGGAAACACTTGCTACACTCACAACCACAGGAATCTCATGAAACAGAGCCGCTGCCTTTCATTAATTCTCTGTAAAAATATACAATGCAGAAACAAAGTTTCTTCTCCACAGTCTCCCAGAAGTTACAAGCCAACCAATCCTTTGCAACTAACTTGCATACAATATATAGAATGTGTGAGGAAGAGATAGAACGCCCAAGGGTTGGGATTTACTCAAATCATTACAAAGTGGAGATGGAGAGCCAACCATCAGCTACAGGTGCAGTGCTCTCAAGCATGACATTTGGCTGGGGTGACCCTTTGCATTCTTTTTCCACTTGGATGGATGCCCATCTGGAGAGAAAACTCTTTAAATTCCACTTTTGGTGCCAAAAAATCGAAGTGTAGATGACCGGGCCCACTTGGAGAAGTTGTGACCCGAAATTTCGCAAAACGGGAGCAAATTGGAAATTTTTTCTCTATGCGCCGTGCCATTTTCTCTGTCCATCACGCTACTTTGGGGCCTATTTTGGGGCACTTTCAGGTGTCCAAAATGTGCTCAAGTGGGCTTGTTGGAAATCCTGTACTGTCTACTTTTTAACCCCACTAGAATTTTTGAATTTGGTGCTCATTTTCTCCTCCAAATATTCATTCTCCCAAGACGGCTTTCTTTGTGTCAAAAAAGTGGCAGAGAGGCCATTTTTGGGCCTTTTTTGACCTTTAGGAAGCCCAGATCTTGTCAAAATTTCTTTCCCGGTCACCAGTGGTCGTATTTTTCGATGCTAAATCCAAATATGCAAGCCATTCCTCATTTGGAGCTCTAGAATTTTAGCGTCGTGCCAGTGGCGCGCCGCACAGGGAGGAATTTCCTGTTTTGTGTCCAAAAAATTGCTTGTGTCCAAAATTTGCCCAAATTTTTTGAAATTTGGGCTGGAGTTTCCCTATGAAGTGATATGCTGTGCCAAGGAAGCGTCAGCCAAGATTCGAAGCTTATCTTGCTCCTTTGCCTCCTTTGCCTCCTTTGCCTCCTTCGCCTCCTTTGTCGCTTTGCTCAATTTTGCCTTTAGGCTTCTGACTCTTGCTTTGGAGCTCATGTTTCGGGCCTGGTAGTGATGATTCATGCGCCTCAGCATGTCTTTCTCCCTGTTAGCTTTATCCAACCGTTGTTCCAAGTGTAGATTGACCTGCTCCAACCAAGACTCACGGTCGTTGTTGATCTCTTGCTCCAAGGGAGTGAGCTCAATCCCTCTTTGCTGGAAAACTTGTCAATTTTAACGGATGCTTTGCAACTCCCTAATCGTCTGTTGGTTTTCAAGTTGTTTGTTTCTCTGCTCCAGATATTTGATGACCCATATGGCCCTCTTGAAATTGAGTATCAAGTCTTTGATTTTTGTGTCCTCCTCCTGAATAACCATCCTAAGTTTGGCATTTTCTGCCTCTGTCTCTTCGTCCGGAATGAGGATGACACCGGTCCCTTGTGCACCTGATGGCTCACCTGAAGGCCCTTCCACCCCAGGTGGAGATAACACTCGCTTTGCTGCTGTGAACAACGGTCTAATACCCTTCTGGTATGTGATGTATACTGGCATGGTGGCAGTCTCATGGTGCTCAAACTGATGTGAAGGACCCCCCCTCCTCATGCTCTACCTCCGACACCACTAGTGGACCGCTGAAGAAATCACGGGAGATAAAGTCCTCCCAAGCAATACCCTGCAATCGTAACTGATGGTCCACCAAAATCCGGATGAGAGCAAAATGATAGACAATGTTTAGATGTTGTTGAGGGGTCCTGTGCTGCATGAAGTTTTTCATTTTCTCAATGTTGTTGCAAATGAAAAATGGGAGGCTCATCATCCGCACCCGGGTGAAATGCATGAGCAACCTGATGTGATATTCGTAAAGGTGTGAAAACCTCCCCTCAAAACTGAAATACTTCATGATCAATCTCATGAGTGGGGCATACTCATCTCTCAAAAATCTGAATGGAAAAACTCTGGTGAGCTGGCTCAAGCAGCTGTTCTTGATGTAAGGCTCATAATGATGCCTCTCCACCTTCTTTTTTTGATGCCAATGCTCTCCAACGTTTGGTATTCCTGTTGCCACTGATATGGTCTCTGGTGTCAAGGTGAAAGTGACTCCAGCCAGGACGGATTGACCTCCCTGTAAATGAAGTGCAAAAAGGCGGGCCAACTCATGGTGGACTCTAACATTTGCCACCCTTTGACAAAATTCATAACATGCCAAGTGTTGGAAGCAAGACATGGTGAGCGGGCATGTCTGCAGCTCAGTGAGGGTGTTTGGATCATCTCTAAGATGTCTACCACTCCGATGATGTCTCTTATGGGCCCTCTCTCCTGAAGATGTGCCACTGTGAGTCCCCTCCTCATACTCTGATGAATTTTCTAATGCCATTACTGCTGCTTGTATCCTGAGTTTTATGCTACCTTCTGAATCTAATGAAACTGATAGCTGCTCTGAAAATTTGTCACCAAGGGGACAATTAAAATAGGGAGTGTTAGGAGGGGAATGATGAAAGGGAAATAGGGATTTAAAAGGAGACATTTATCAGTGATTTGGGAGTGTTTTTTGGGTATGGTATTGATGGGGTAGGGTTTGAATTTATTTTGGTAGGGTTTGGGCTTTTTGAGTCATAAGAGGAGGGGGAAAAGGGAAGATGATTACAGTGGTGTTAGGGTAATGATAAGGGGAAAAGAATGCAAGGAACAATAGAGATGGGGGTAGGGTAGGAGAATACTTTGACAACACCATTACTGTGGCAAAAACTCTGGGAGCCTGATCTCTTTGTGTCTTCTTTAGTTTACTAAAAAAAACTTTAGCCTTAGATCTATACTCTTTAAAATCATGGTATTTTTCTCAAGTTTCATGCCAAGTTGAAGGTAGTTGGTCTACCTTTCAAGTTTGATAGGCATTCACAAAAATTTTATAGGCAAATTTGTGGTTTCTGGGCTTTATATCTCTGAGCGCCGCACACACTTCCCAGTGCATTGTGCGCTCTAAGTGCGCCGCGCCAGTGGCATTTTTATAATGCGAATCGGGTCCGCACTGCGCTGCGCTACCCTGTGTGTGTGCCGCGCACTCAGAATTTTCACCATGAGTTTCTTGCGGGATAGGGAAAGGGGGTGTAGTGGTTTTAGGGTGGGGTTCTTAGGAAAAATGGTCGAGGGGAGATGAGAAAGATGATGGTTGAGGGGACAAGGGGAGTGGAATGAAACCTTGGTGACATTCATTACATTTTGCAACCCCAGCCATTGTTTTCATTGGTGATTTTCTTTTTCCATGTTTTACCTAATGCTTTCGGGTGACATTTAAACATCTCAAACACCAAATTAATTAAAAAATTGCTGGAGAGGAGGTGTCCACAGGGCCTACCTCTTGTTTTGCTAGCCTTCACCAAGATTTGAAGTGGTTTGACAAATTTTTATGCCTTTGGCTGTGTGCGTCGCGCGCCAAGCCCAGTGCGCCGCGCGCTGGGTGTGTGTCGCGCCCTTGTAAATATCCTACTGTGGGCTGGCTACGTGTGCGTCGCGCCCTTCGTGTGTGCTGCGCTCCTTGGTGTATGCGCCGCGCCCTCGAACTCCAACTCCCACTCCCTCAAATGCTCACAAGTTCGCTTTCTCTCCTTTGAAATTCTTTCTCCAAGTCTCGTAGGTGCACAATGGCTTTGATTTTGGGCAAAACATGTATTTATAGCTTTAGAGGAGACGGGCTTGATTTTTTCTTCCTTGAAAACCCACTTTCAAATGTTTATGTTTTTCACTTTTTCATTGACTTTTATAACACCCTGATCTTCATTTTTCTCTAAAATTTTGGCTCTTATGAAAGGATTTTCGGCGTTTCATTGCGGGGACTATGTGACTAGGTGTTTGGCCATAGAAACCATGACTGCATCTGAAAAATCAACTTTTGCATTTTTGGAAAATTTTGTCATAAATGACCTTGTTTGACTTTTCTTTAAAATAGAGTTTTTGAAAACGAGTCGATGTCTCTTCAGCTGATGATGAAGCTTTATGGACCATAGCTGTATAAAGTCTTCCCCTGGCCTGCATGGCTTGTTCTAGACATGTTTTTTCACAGACTAGTTTGATGGTTTCCTAGACACAAACATAAAAACTGACTTTGTCCTGTAATATGACCAGACTTTGACTATCATGAATTTTAGTGATTATGGACCAAGACCTGAACCAGCATGGGTCAGACATGAGGGAAACTGACTAGCATGACTTTCTCCGTCAGGTCATGGCATGTCCCTAGCGAAATGCAACTGGAAGAGAGGAGCGGGACACCTAATCATGAAATGCATAAAGAGTTTTGATCCCTGACGGAGGACTTGACCAGGCCGACTCTAACAATACACACCCAGAGGTTCACCTGACATTGGTCAACACTAAGTCCTAATTCTTGTTTTATGCCAAAAGCCATTTCGACTTGTTTAAAATCATCGTGCCCATAGGCTGCCAACCCACATTTTTCTAATACAAGTGGTGAAATGAAACTATTTTTATCGCTAGAATCAAATAAGATTTTACTTTGTTTATCATACTTGAAGTTTCTACCACGGCAAATTGGTGTTGAACTTGTTGGTTATCAACTACTGAATAGATTCGATGCTAGCTGCTTTCTCCCCCCATTGGTGTTTTTCCTTCTCTATGGTTGCTACCAGTTTGTATCTCAGGACAGTCATGCTGGTAATGATGCCCCCCACATCCCCAACAAGTTATGCGAGGTAGAATCTGAACATAATGTTGTGGATTCTTTTCAAAATAGTTCCTTCTCTTAGGACCCCTTCCCCTACTTTTGTCTCCTCTCATACGACCTTGATTTTCACGAGTTCTCAAAGCTGCGGGTGAAGCTACACTGGTAAACATTTAAATCCCCATTGTTGGTGCTCTGGGAACAACCCTGTTTCCATATGGAAGTGGCCTCAAACTTCCTCCCCTAGAGAAGGTACAAGGGGCCTTCCCTGTAAACCTTAGTTATTTTATAAAAATGATTTTGTTTCCACTTTTTAAATCTAAGTTCTTTTCAACATAATGAGCATGTTCAATATCTTCTGCCACTGAGGATGGTTTCCTCATCCACACCATTTCCCTAATATTAGGGCTCAACCCATAAATGAAACCATCCACTTGGCACTGATCAGTATCCATGTAGGAGATATATTTGACCAATTCCATGAATCTAATCTCATATTCCTCTACTGTGCAGTTTCCTTGTACCAAAGCATGGAAGGGTCCTACCTGTTGTTCTTCATAATATGTTGGTAGGTACTTTTTCCTGAATCTCACCTCAAATAACTCTCAGGTAATTGTGTCTAGAGTGAGGTGTAGTTGACGCTCTAAGTTACGCACCAATTCAGGGAACTATCTCTTAGTTGGAATATCGCTATTTTAGCCTTTGAATTGGAAGTATAATCTCTTAGTGTGAAGCACCTTCTCATTCCCTCTAACTAGGCTTCTGCTCGTTCGCTAGCACGACCTCCAAAAAAAATCTTGGAGCTTAATCTTTTGCATCTCCCTAGTAATTTCCTCGACTGGAGGTTCTCTATCAAAGTTTCTTGATCCCTTAAGATTTCCCAACCTTGATGGAGTGTTCTTCACTTCCACTTCAGTTGTTTGGTGCCCTCCTAAAGTCTCATTAATTTCTTCCAGGGAGCTCAAGATAAGAGCTAGCTCCAGTGATGGCAATGGGTTATTTGTATGGGGTCCTTATGATGGTCCTCCTCGACCTCGATTTCCCTACGTCTTCACCATTTTGGATTGTTCAAATATATGTTCCATATGCAAGACTTATTAACACAACTTAGGACTTTTGTGAATTCTTACTCGGCTTATGCATGTTTTGTAAAATGATAGGTGTAAGTTTTTCTTTTGATATTTTCATAAACAAGCGTTACTAATACTGAGCAGTTCATCATGGATCTACTAAATGGTCTGCCATCACTGGCTAAGCAACGTTGTGACACACTACTAGTCACCCTAAAATATCTTTAGATATGTGTAACCAATCATCCTAAATCCATCTTATATATTTTGAGCATTCACATAAATACTAAATTACCGCTTTTTTATATCCTTGTGTTTTCAAAGTAGGTTCCTAATGGCATCAATCAACTCACTACTAACATTATTGTTAGATATTAACTATCCTATTGACATATATAGATTGGCTAGTGCTACATGTTTTAATATTTCAATATTATATATTGTCTTAAAGGAGTTTCTGATGTGCAAATCAATTGTTGTTCACCTTTGACACTTTAATGTGAATATGTTGGATTTCTCTTTTGTAAACATATGCAATTTAATACCATGAAAATATCTAATATAAATCCATTGTGTCTCTAAAGACTTTAAAAAATTTGGATATAAATTCTTCTCAAGAGGATGTAGAAAGTTAATAAATATGCATGGTATCAAGCAACTTTTCTTAGCATAAAGTAAGCAACCTGTAAAAATTTCATTTATGTTAATTTATATTATTGAATATTAGTAATAGATAAGCAACTTGTTTTAATGCAACTTAAAAGATTAACATTCTCACTAAATCTTGTCACTATATGAATTGATATGGTTGTAAGAAAATATATTTTTCTTTGTATTAATTTATTATACTTTTTTTTACAAAATATTTAATAATTTGTTTTTTTTAAGGGACTTAACTCTATAGCAAATTATAACCTTCTTGTATACATAGATAGGTTCTCTTTGATCAATCATTTTTTTATCTCAAGTTTTTGACACAACTCCATAAATTATGGTAGGTAGTAAATCTTAGTAAATATATTTATTTATCTTAGTGTAAAGAATGTCCCAAAAACTCTTATATTGATGCATATGACATTCTAATTTATTTTTTTTTATTTTTTAAAATTTGTTTAAATTATTGCACCAAAACCCCAAAATACTTGGTATATAATGTTTGGTTTGGTTAGCCAATTATTTCACCATAAAAAATAATGATCTCTATTTTGAAATATATATATAAATTTCCCCTATTCCTCCACAATTTTATTGCATTAGCCACATATTGTACGAATGTTTTAAGCATGGCCTTGGTAAGATCATTCTTAAGTTCAAAGGCATCAGGATTTCTATTGGCCCGTGTATTAATCACCCCTTGTTTCAAGTGTTGCCCTCTAAAGATTTTCCTTAAACCAGTGAATGCTTCAACGACTTTGTGGTCAAGGTATCATCTGTATTTTAGTGATCTAAGCATATAGGGAAAATGTCGAGTTTCAAGAGAAAAGCTTTCACTAATAACAATCAAAGTGCTAGCTAGTCAATGCTCCAACGACTTTGTGGTCAAGGTATTGGTTGTATTTTAGTGATTTAAGCATAGGAAAAATGTCGAGTTTCAAGATAAAAGTTTTCACTAATAACAATCAAAGGCTCATCATTGTGTTCCTGATGATGCAGCTTTAAGATTTGTCGATCAATAATTTTTTATGTGATTTTCTACAAAATTTTATTTATCATATCATCAATCACATAAAAATACAATTTAAGAATTTAAGGTAAATGAAGATAAATAAAATATTAAATTGTGAAGTAAAACATTGAAAATTATGAAAAATTGTAAAAAGGAAATGAAAATTATGAAAGAAAAATATTAAAAATTAACTCTTTAAATAAAATATTAGCTGAATATTAACTCTTTTCCAAAAGATTTCGATAGTGTAAGTCAGATTGCAGCAGTTCAATTAAATGGATGTTGGATTTTTTTTCTTTCCTGAAGCGAAGGATGTTTTTTTTACTCAGATTTAAGAAAACGACCACTCCTCGATAGGAATATATTAGGTTTTATCCTTGAATGAATGTTTTAATTGGGTAGTGGAAATTAAGTTTTATTCTTGAATAAATGTTTTAATTGAGTAGTGGGAAGACTGGTTTATGTACAATAACAACTATGACTAGACCATAAATAATTTGATTGAAAATGTTTATCAATAAATGTGGATAAGATATAGAGAATTATGTGGCTTTCATTATTGGTAGTCTTCAGTTTAGATTCTTTGTTATTTTTTTTAACCACATGGTGAAACGGTAACTATCAAGCCTAATCCAGGAGAGACCCGGGATCAAACCTCATATTTGGCCTAAAACACCAAGAGTATATCCAACCACCTGTAAGTCGGGTATACTAAGATCCTATGATTTTAGCAAGAGCAGACTCAGCGGTTTGGGGAGTCCGCCCCTCTAGCCGCCACCATAACAGGTCATTGTACTCCGTGAGATTTGAACTTCGGTCTCCTCGGCTTCGCCCAAAAGAACTTACCGTCAAACCGCACATCACTGCACTTAGATTCTTTGTTATTATCTCTAATAACAAAAATCACAAAAGGGAAAGGGCCATAGTTGACTTTTGTTAACACTTTGTTAAACCCTTTATTCCCGCGTAAGCCATTATTGTCTCGAATGAGTCACTGCAAAAATTAAAATAGTAATTATTCGAAGGTAAGGATATAGATACGGAGAAGGAGAAAGGCTTTTGTGTAGCCTTATGCGGAATTATTATTTAGTCAATATAATAGAAGGGCCTCTTCAAGTGAACTTTTCACTCCTCCCCATAAGACCACTAAAACTTGCGATACTAAAACTACCAGATTTGTGGTGGTCAAACGCAGCGAATACACTGAAACTGAAATGTCCTCTACCAGCAGGCCAGCAATATTGAGTGCAAACCCACTCACTACAGCGACTCAAACAATGAAAAAGCTAAAATGCTATATGGTTTTCAAAATACAACTTCAACGCATAACTTTTCATCCATGCGTTAATTTAGTTAATTCATATCCTTTCTGCCTTTGAATAATCATTACGGAAAATTGGCTAGAGTCACTAAACTTTAGCAACCGAAAGACAAAAAGACTCGTGAGTCTCACCACTTTTAACGCAATCTAATGTTATTATTATTAGGGTATATACATATTTGGACCAGGATGAGATTCAAACTATGTTTCATATGCCCTTTTCTACACAATATAATAGCAGGGCCTCTTCAAGTGGCATGTGGTTCATCTTTGGAAGCAGGGGCAGAGTGTGAAGCCAAAGCAATTTCTCTAGATAAGCAGAGGAGGAAGAGAGGAGGAAGATTGTTGTGTATAAAAATAAGTAGGCGATGATATATTTTTTTGGTTGGAGATATGGTTGAAGCTTTTTTGAGTTTGGTAGGGAAAATGAAGGAGAAGGCATTACGTTGAGTTCGATTAATAATTATGGAGTAGAATTTGGCTTTGCAGAATTTAAATGTCCCAGATACAAGATGAATTAACTGGAAAGAGTTGGTCAAGGATTTCATAGGATTATGTTCCATAAAGACGATAAAGATGATATGATGATGTCCTCTTAAGTGTCTTCTCTTTAGTCACTGATTCTACAAGGGATTGCAGATTTATCCTTAAGAGCAAATGTAATATATTATTATTATTTTTATTAAGTAATTGTCAATGGTCTCTCATTTCTATCACTTTTACAAGTTATTAATGAAGTGGTTGGAACTCAAAACAAGAAGTTTTTTTTTTTAAGCGTAGTGTGGGTTTTAGGTCTAGATTTTGAACCTAGGCTCTGATACCATATGTGAGGACCTAACCTAGGTCTTCTAACTAAATTAGATTCCTCCTTTAATTTAATTGTAATAAGAAAAAAATAACATGTTTATAACTCTACATTTACTTAATAATAACATACGAGTAAAATTTTCTTTAGAACATTTTAAACAAATATGAAATTTCATTTTCAATGATTTACATAATTAATCAATGAACGGAAGAATAAACGTTCCAGTAGCTTGGTTCCTGATTCCGTTGGGATGCTCTTATTGGCTACCGGACTAAATTTACCTCCCATCCAACTAGGAATTATTTCCTAGCCCAAGGAACCTCCACAAATTCCCTATCCCTTCAAGCCCAAGTCCAACCAGTTATAGTGTGTCCAAGTTAAAAGCTACACTCTCCAATAGATCCAAGTTTGATTTCTTTCATTCTCTCACTTCTCCTCCACATTCCTCCCCAAAATAAAATGCCCAAAACAAATACCAATAATCACCCGTTTCCTCTCTTCCTCCTTCCCATTTATGTCTCTTCCTCCCATCCACCTCAACCACCTATTATTAATGTCATGACTACCTTCTCATCCTTTTATTTTAATAGTCTTGACTTTTCTTATCATATCTTATCTAAAGTAGATTTGAGAAGACAGCTTGGGAATAGGATATGGATATTTAATTTAGAAATAAATTGGAGAAGACCATATCTTATCCATAAGTATATTTGCGAATACACCTTGGGAATAGAATATGTATATTTAATTTAGAAATAAATTGGAGAAGACCATATCTTTATCTAAAAGTAGATTTGAGAAGACACCTTGGGAATAGAAATATGAATATTTAATTTAAGAATAAATTGAAGAAGATCATATCTTGTCGAAAAGTAGATTTTAGAAGACACCTTAGGAATAGAATAATAAAAAATAAGAAAAGTCATATTAGTAAAATAAAATTACAGATTCACAAGTGTAGGCTTATACCAATATTACTTAATAATTGTAAGTCAATATCTGTAGGTAAATGAAATACTAATAAAAATTAGCGTGATAGGATCAAGTAGAGCATTACAGTTGAAATGGACTTATTTTTAGTGATTCTTGATACCCATTATTGTATGAAAATTCCACAATTGGAGGGTATTTTTCCGAATTCCCTGGTTGGAGAATTACATACGTTGTTCGCATGTCTTCTAGAATTTAGCGTGTTCTCTCTATTTTCTCATCGGTCTAAGGATGGTATGATGTGCTTAATGATAGCTCCATTCCCAAGCTTGAAAATAATTCTTTATAAAATTTCAAAGTGAATTTAGCATCTCTATCCTAGATAATTTTCTTGGGAACTCCATGTAGTATTACAATTTCCTTTATGGAAACTTAAGCCACTTTATTAGCTAAATTTCTGGGCTTGATAGCCACAAAGTGAGCCACCTTTCTCAACTTCTCGATCAAGACCATAATTGCATCATGTAGTTTTAGAGTCTTAATCATCCCTGTTACAAAATTCATAAATCACCTCCCACTTTCATTATGGAATGGGAATGAGTTGTAGTAAACGAGTTGGGTGCTTGCACTCTACTTTTACTTGTTTCCACTCAATGCATTTTGAGATCAAATTTTCCACCTCCCTTTTTAATTCGAGCCATGAATAAAATTTCTTGATGGATATCAATATATTTTGTTAACCTAGGTGGGCTAGAATATTGCTTGACAAGAAACTCTTCTAGTATGAGTTTCTTCATGTCATTTTTATTTGGTACATAAATTCTACCTTGGAATTTAATTAGTTACTTTTCTGTGAGGCTATAGTCCTTTTATTCCTTGCCCTATGAGCCTTGTGGTATATTTTCTTTTAATTGTTGATACTTTCCGTTTTTATCCCCAGTGTTTATGATATTTTCTTCAAGATCATTTATGTAGGAGCTTATGGCTGCTAAATTTTTTAGTCACACCATCATGTTGAGTACATAAACTACTATGTTCTCCTTTCGTTTTGTAAATTTTATTTCAAAATAAAACTCGTTGAGCGTGGCTAGCCATCTAGCTTGTCTTGCATTTAATTTAGTATTACCGAACAAATATTTCAATCCTCCATGTTCAGTCGTTAGGGTGCATTTTCTACCAAGAAGATAGTGTCTCCACTTCTTCAATGCATGGATGATGACAACTATTCCATGTCATGAGTTACATATTTTTGCTTGTGCTCATTTAATTTTCAAGATTCATAACTAACAAATTGGTAGTATTGCATTAGGACTCCACCAAGTCCCTCCTTACAGGAATTTGTACATACAATGAAATCGTTTTAAGGGTATGATATTACCAATGCCAGTGCATCGTTCAACAAATTCTTAACTAATTGAAGCTTCAACACAATCAACTATCCACTCAAAATTATTTCCCTTATTCTGCAAAGGCAATAATTGGACAACCAATCTAAGTTGGAGAAATCTTTCATAAACCTCATGTAATAACCTACTAGTCACATACAGGACCTAACTTTAGCCACATTTCTAGGTGTTGGTCATTCCCTAATAGCCTTTATCTTCTAGATATCAACTGCTACTCCCTCACTTGAGATAATGTGTCCCAGGTAATGAATCTATGATTGACATCAATTTCACTTAATAAGATTTACATAAATCTTATGCTCTCTTAACAATTGTAGCACTATGGTTAAAAGCTCTTTGTGCTCCTCACTGGTCCTTGAGTAGACCAAAATGTCATCCATGAAGACTATGGAAAAATTATCAACATAAGGGGATAGAAAATTATTCATAAGCCACATAGAAGTTGCAGGCACATTGGTAAGCCTAAAAGGCAGTACCAAAAATTCATGATGTCCATACCTTGTTCAAAAAGTTGTTTAATGGATATCCTCATCTTTTATATGCTCTTGATGATATCTTATTCTCAGATCAATTTTAGAGAAGACTGTTACTCCTTTTAATTGATCAAATAAGTCATTCATTTGCTGCAATCGATAAATTTTCTTAATGGTCACCTTATTTAGTTTTCAGTAATCAATGCACAACCTAAGTGTGTCATCCTTTTTCTTAACAAACAAAACTAGTGCTCCCTATCGACACATAATCTACCTTAAGTATCCCTAATCTAGCATCTCCTCAACTTGTAACTTCGATTCAACTAATTTTGGAGTGTTGAATTTATATTGTTAGGTCCCTACAATACTAGTGATTCCCCCATTGCTATTGTCATTGTAGCCCTTATTGTTATTTTTGTGCCCCTATTGTCCCCATATTGTTATTATTGTGCCCCATAGAAGCCTACTATTATTATTGTTGTGCCCTTATATTATTATTGTTATGTTGACTTTTATTATATTGTGACCCATTAGACTCGTATATATAAATGAAGTTTTTTCATTTGTATCATCCAAGAATTGTTCATTTGTGTAATGTAAAGGAGGTTTCCCCCTCAAAGAGGTTGATTTTCAAAGCATTGATCTATCTTTTCTTCTATTTTGTGAGCTGGTTGCATAACATTTGGTATTAGAGTTTTGGATGCTAGGTTTTCTTTAACTTTTTAGAAGCTAAACAAAAAAACACATTTGAGCCTAAATCTTTTTGAACCTCGAGTCTCAATTTCAAATCTTTTCTCACTATATTTTCGGAGATATGATCCACGTAAGTTAGGTTTTTGCACAATCTCGAATCATATATCAAACAAGTGAACTGAGGAAAATCGTCATAACTTTTTTTCTAAGTATTAGATTGGAAATTCATAAGAAGTTACAAAAACAGAATGACCTGTAGTTTTTTTGGTATCGGTTTCAGGTCCTAAGGTTAAATAAGTGACACATGGAACTTCGTACAAGTTCGCTCTATTGAACCAGTATATAATTAGGTCATTGTGGGAGATTGGGCATAACTCTTCCCTGGAGAATCCAATCTTGATCAGACTTGAGAGGTTAAAAATATAACTTACAGGGCTACTGCATGACGCAATTTCATACCTTGGAGATCCGAAATTACAGAGATACGACAAATTCAATATCGAGCTCCTACAAAGTGAAAAAAGGTGTGTAGTTTTTTTTAAATTTTGCAGAAGTTTGGTTCGGAAAATTAGTTTGAAAAAATTAAAAGGGCATAGTGAAGAATTATTATCATTAATTGATTCCCCAAAGAAAGAAAATGGAGACACTTAGTAAGCAACCTGAAGGCTTTAGCATGACTCATGAAGAAGAGGAAGAAATGCAACATGATATATCTAAATTACGAGACCAAGTGCAACAAATTTCACTCTCACAAAAAGTAACAGAAGAAAAGATGGATGGTTTAAAGAAAGGTATGGAAGCTAATATGAATGGAATGGAAGCTAAGTGGATGGTATGAAAGACAATATTGAAGATTGGAAGAAAGACATGGAAGTTTGGAAGGAAGGTTTGACAAAGTTGCTACAAGAAAGGCTTCTTAATGATGAAAATATAGTAGAGGAAACTCGTGATGAGAACAAAAAAAATGTTAATCATGATTTCATAGACTCTAATATTTGAACAAAGACCCACCATGTTCCAAAGATCGATATGAGGAAGTTTTATGGCAAGGATCCCGTAACATGGATACTACAGATGGAACAATATTTTGATCTCCTTAATGTGAAAAACACACAAAAGGTACACATTGCAACTTTATATTTGGAACCAAATCGGTTTGTATGGTATCGATGGATTTGCTCTCGTAAACAAATTGTCACTTGGGAAATTTTTACGGAAGAAATGATAGCACATTATGAGGATAAAAAAATAAACATTCGTTTTATCCAATTGATAAATCTCAAACAAAAGGGTTCAATGACAGAGCACATTGAGGACTTCGAAACACTGAATATTAGGGTAAAATATATTCCATAGGAGCATAGGATTGATGTTTTCATAGGGAGTTTAAAGGATAACATCCAACATGAGGTTCGCCTTTGGGAACCTAAGTCATTGGAGAAAGCATTCGGGTTGGCAAGAAAAATGGAAAGCAAAATTATGGA
>APFE030971867.1:19896-39667 GCA_000404065.3 Pinus taeda
TGAAATCATCTATTTCTCCAGATCTCCAAAAAGCCTTGGACAATCATTCCAAGGTATTTGAGACTCCCAAAGGCCTCCCACCTATTTGTGATCATGATCATGCTATTCGTTTGATTCCAGGAAGTGTTCCTCCAAACATTAGGCCTTACATATATCCCTATGCCTAAAAGAGCGAATTTGAATGTATGGTTGCATAAATGCTAGAGGCAGGTATAATTCAACCTAGTCAAAGTTCTTTCTCTGCTCTAGTAGTATTTGTGCACAAGAAGGATGGGTCATGGCGCATGTGTTCAGATTATAGGGAGCTCGACAAGCTCATTATTAAAGATAAATTTCCCATTCCTGTCATTGATAAATTATTGGATGACTTGCATTGATCAATTTACTTCACTAAGTTAGATCTTCATTCAGGATATCATCAAATTGGAATGAAGACTGAAGAGGTTACGAAAACAACATTTAGAACTCATGAGGGTCATTATGAATTTTTGATCATGCCTTTTGGCCTTACTAATTCACCTTCTACATTTCAAGGTTTGATGAATTCCATTTTCAAACCCTTCCTTAGAAAATTTGTGTTATTGTTTTTTGATGATATATTAATCTACAACAAGTATTGGAAGGATCATGTTGAACATGTTGATAGGGTTCTCAAACTATTGGAAGAGAAACAATTATATGCAAAAAGCTCCAAATGTTTCTTTGGAGTACAAGAGGTGGAATATCTGTGTCATATTGTATCTCATGAAGGTGTTAGGGTAAACCCTAGAAAAATTAAATCCATTAAGGAATGGAAAATCCCCACATCCATAAAGCATATACGAGGATTTCTCTGGTTGACAAGGTATTATCGCAAGTTTGTTAAGACTTATGGGAGAAGAACAACACCTATAACAACATAATTGAAGAAAGATGCATTTTCATGCACTCCCGAAACAACGAAAACCTTTGAACATCTTAAAGATGCAATGTGCCAAGCACCAGTCTTAGCTATTTTGGACTTCACAAAAAACTTTATTGTGGAATGTGATGCCTCAGGAAATGGAATTGGTGTTGTTTTAATGTAAGAAGAAAGACACATTGCTTTTGAAATTCGTCCAATAAAAGGAAAGTATTTACACAAAGCTATTTATGAGAACGAAATGTTAGTAATACTACATGCACTTAAGAAATTGTGACCCTACCTAATGGGAAGACACTTCAAGGTAAAAAAATATCATGATAATCTTAAATATTTTTTAAAACAAATAATATCTTCAGAAGAGTAAGAAAAATGGGTCACAAAGATGTTGGGTTATGACTTTGAAATCATCTACAGAAAAGGGAAGAAAAATGTTGTGGTAGATGCACTCTCAAGAAAGGATGATGATGTGGAAGCATTGATTTGCGCCATTTCTATTATCCAACAGGATTGGATCATTGAAGCAAGGTATGAATGGAAGAATGATGAAGAAGTGTGGGCACTCATTCAAGATACAACAAGGTCCTAGTACATTTGATACATTTAGTTGGAAAACTGATTCGTTATGGTACAAAGATCGCTTATACCTATGTAAGAATTCTAAACTCAAGTAAAAGATTCTTATGGAATTGCACACCTCTCCCTTAGGAGGGCACTCAGGATTTTTAAAAACTTACCACAGGGTTAAGAAGGATTCTTTTTAGGATGGTCTTAAATCAGATATTCAAAAGTTTGTGGCCGAATGTTTGGTTTGATAACAAAATAAAGTTGAAACAATTAAGACTCCAGGGCTATTACATCCTTTATCCATTCCAAGCCAATGTTGGGAGGATATTTCAATGGATTTTATCACAGGTTTACACAACTCCGAAAGAAAGAGTGTCATCATGGTGGTAGTTGACATACTTACCAAGTATGCACACTTTTGTGCATTATTGCATCCATTTAAAACAAGTACAACTTCCACTGCATTTATGGAAACAACTCGAAAGCTACATGGAAACCCAAAGATTATTGTAAGCCACAGAGGTCCCATTTTCACTGAATTTTTTTTGACATAATTAGTTTCCTATAATGGTACTCAGTTAGCTCATAGATCATATTATCATCCTCAATATGATGGAAAAACTGAGATAGTAAACAAATGTTTGGAAGGATATCTTTGTTGCTTTGTATCTGATAAACAAACACAATGGGTCAAATGGTTACCTTTGGCTGAATGGTGGTATAACACTTCCTTCCATACTGCAGCAAAAATGGCCCCATTTATGACACTTTATGGATATCATCCACTGTCCATCACATCATATTTAAGAGAAAATTCTAAGTTTTAAGCAGTGGAATATCATATTGAGCATCAACAACAAGTTCTCCAACTCTTAAAGGATAACCTCACCTTGGCGCAGAATAGAATGAAACAACAGGAAGATCAACATTGCAGTGAAATAAGTTTTGATGTAGGTGACTAGGTATTGCTATGGATACAAACATACAAACAAAGGTCCCTCAAGAAAGCTGAGAAGGATAATAGATTATCACCAAATTATTATGGTGCGTACAAGGTGTTTCAAAAGATTGGTACTATGGCATACAAATTGGAGCTTTCTGCAACTTCCTCAGTGCACCTAGTTTTCTATGTTTCATGCTTAAACAAGGTTATCGGTGACAAACTCCTAGTTCAAACAATATTTCCAGAACTTGACAAGGAAGGAAAAATCATACTGGAACCTGAAGCAGTCACAAAAACAAGAAATTGACAGCTACGAAATCGATCAATTTCAGAGTATCTCATCAAGTGGAAGAACTTACCCGCTGAAGATTCCACATGGGAGGGTGAGAATGTTATATAGAAGCATCCATAACTACTCAAGCATTGAGGAAAACAGTTTTTTAAAGGAGAGGGGCATGTTAGGTCCCTATAATACTAGTGATTCCCCCATTACTATTGTCATTGTAGCCCTTATTGTTATTGTTGTTCCCTTATTGTCCCCATATTGTTATTATTGTGCCCCATAGAAGCCCACTATTGTTATTATTGTGCCCTTGTATTATTATTGTCATGTCGGCTTTGATTATATTGTGACCCATTAGACTCCTATATATAGAAAGGAATTTTTGTCATTTGTATCATCCAAGAATTGTTCATTTGTGTAATGTAAAGGAGGTTTCCTCCTCGAAGAGGTTGATTTTCAAGGCGTTGATCTATCGTTTCTTCTATTTTGTGAGCCAATTGCATAACATATATGGTGCTTTAGATTTCAGAGCTACTCCTGGAATTAATTCAATAGAAAATTATACTCCTCGACAAGGGGGTAAAATAGGGATTTCTTCAAGGAATACTTCTAAGAATTGTTGTAAAATAGGGTACTTCCTCAGAGCACCATTGTCATTATTCTCCGAACTGTATTTAGCTTCAAAACTGCTAGATATTTCTACAAAAAATAAAACACATCCTTTTATGTAGATTCTTTTGGCTTACATGGTTGAAATGAATCTAACTGAAGTAGGCTTTCTTTTCCCATTTAACACCCTTCTCTTTCCAGCTTCATAAATGCATTTAATTTCCTTCTCATAACAGTCTACTTTTGTGCTATATGCGTATAACCGATCCATGCCCAACAATACATTATATGTTCCTAGTGGTAGCACATTAAGATTTACAATTATCAGCATCCCATTTAATTCGATTGGGAAAGCCTTCAACCAATAATAATTCCTTCTTTTTTTCCATGTGGCTAGTTGAAACTAGCGAAGAATCATCGTGTACTTCATTCTTTAAGGTGCATTTATAAATGACAATCGGGACTTATGTAACTAAAATTTGAACCAGGGTCAATCAAAATCAAAATGATTTGGTCGTGGAGCATACCTTCTATCTCTATAACCGTTGCTTAAATTATGGGTATACTTTGAGCTATGTCCTTAATTATCTCTACCTTCTATGCATTGTATAGTCTCAAGCCAACATGCTTACGTTGTGGGGAATCTTTCATTAGGTTATTTTCTTTGCAATTCCAAAACTTATTTGGACTCTTTTAATAACTTTTGACTTCATCTTAGGTAGAATGGCCTCTCCTGGATTTCTTGATTAATAGGGGTCGTACTCATTCCCTTGGTTTCCCCTTTCCTTTGACCTTTGCATTGATTTTGTATTTCCATTATAATTTATACCGATGCCTATGCGTAGTCTGCTCATAAAAATGTTTATTTTTTGGATTTCATCCTCTAGTTTCTTAGGCTCATTAAATTCAATTCTATCCTTGAAAGATTATGGAAATCCATTGATATGCCTAGGGAACATACCTTAGTATCTCTAAGAATTTTGTGGTTTTCTCATCATCTATCATTTGACCCAATATGAGTTGATGGAATTCTTTAGCCTTGTTGTCAAAGTATCTCTCAAATAGACTCCTAAAATACTCTTTAAACGTCTTCCACGACAATTCTTCCTCCCTTAATCCCTTTACATTTTTCAAATAGTTACTCATGCTTTCATTTTCTCTAAGTAATTATGGGTTCAAAAGAAATTCTTCATTCTTAGCATCCAAGCTTCAACATCCTTTCATTTCCTCATCTTGCCATAAAAAATTAGAGGCTTAGCCTTTTTAAACTCCTTTGGTGCTTGACATCTTTTTAGGAGTACTTAATAGAGTACCCCCTCTCATGGTGTCTTCATTGGACAACCAATGCCTCTTTCTAGATATGCTCTCATTTTCTCCATTGGTTCTTTCCTCTTTCTCCAATGGGATTCACATGTCTCTATGGATGATTCCCAATTCATGATACCTCTTCCTTTGCAGGTTCAAAAGCCTTTGCATTATAATCACAATTGAATTTTATGGTTTTCTTGCACTCTATCAAGCCTCTCATTGTCAGCTTTACAGCATCTTATCTCTTCTCTCATGCTTCTCAGTGTGTCCATCTAATTAGGATATTCTTCCATTCCTCTTTTTTCAATTTATCTTCTCTCTTCAACTATCTTACTTCTTCATATCCATGTTTTGATTGTTTAGAGCTATATTGCACCATTTTACTATTCCTTCCTTGGTTTATTAGTTCTATGTTGTACCACTCCTTGTTGTCCTTGTGGTCCTTCAACTTCATTTCCTTAAGCCTTAGTGTCTTTTATGTATTGTCATACACACACATAAATATTAGACGTTAACGGAGTTTAGTTTCTTAATTAACGTTATCGCCTTGGCATGCTATTGGAAATCTACTAGTGTATAACTAACTGCACATTCCACCTCAATTAGTACATTAGTATTAATAAAATCAAATACAATATTAATGTAATTTCATAAGAATACAAATAAACACAAAACCATACTCATAATTCATCCATAACAACAATCAGAATTTTAATTCCTATCACAAAGCTTTAAGACCCCATCGGATCTTCAAGGTCCAGCGTTGAACCATCGCTTATTAGATCTTCGATGATGCCCTTCTAATCCAAGTGTTGAATCATGAATATTTAATACCACTCTATGACACAACCCCCATCCTAACCCCAACCTTAGCTAAGGGTAGAAAGAGGTCACTACAATGTTGACCCAATATCCTTGGTTCCCTTATGGAAATGGGATCTAAAGTTTCACTCTCTTCCAACTACTTCAAAACTTAAAATCGATAACATCATTGTGTTTGTCTCATCAAGACATTTACAACAATATAAATGTTTGCCTCAATCTGACTCCTAGATAAGGAGATATGACCATTTGAACCCAACACATAAATTCCACTGTATCATCCTTAACCTCAATTTGACACCCATGTAATACCCCTCATGGTGCTTGCATGACCCTATGCCACCTAAAAAGCCTATGTGGAAGGAAAAATTTCCTTGTGGCTGTGGTCGACCCTTCCTCAGAAAACCATCAACTAATTACATTGGAATTCCTGACCCCAACTTGGAAGTCGGCCCGACCTCCCACTTGACTATGCTATCAAGCCTGACTCTCCAACCACTAACTTAGTGGGTCGCACCTGACCTACTCTGGGTCCAACTCGTTTCTAGGCCCAGCTCAGCCAAAAATACCAACTAGCCTAGCGTCCGATTGGTGGCTCCCACCAGTCATTCTGACCTATTTTCTGAGTCTTTTATACTTGGAAAATATTTTTATTTCTTTGTGAAATCACCCAGACCTGAGGGGTTCCAACCTTTCGACCTCAACGAACATGTTCTTCGTGATTTTTCTCCCTCCTTTAGTGCACAAAGGCCATGAAGACATTATGTTGAGCTCTTAACATCAACAAAGCTTACTAAAAGAAAAAATGCATAGGGCACAACATTGAAATTTGAATACAGTGCATCAGAAAAGAAATATAGAGAGGGCATGCAACTAAGCATACTTCTTATGTTTACAAGGAACTTACATGGTCTTTTTCCACAACATGATATGTGTATTCTTTACTTAACGAATCAAAAATATTGAATGAGAAATGAAACAACAAAAATACATGTTTGCGAGTGTACTCGTTAATTTAATGAGATAACACATAGACTTCATCATCTCTGTATACTTGGATTTCACTAAGATTTAATCTATTAAACATACAAGAATTACACCATTCCTTAGACATGCGTACAGGAAATTCAACATTCCATTAACTCACATGAAATTACATTCCTTAATCTCAATAGAACCATATAACCATTACCATGCACATGTATATGTATATGTTTTAACACATGGACACCAAGTAAATACTTATCTTATGTAGAAAGTTGGACTGGAAACTGAGAGCAAGACCTCAACTCTCTACCCAACCATAGACAAGCTACGACCACTATTATTTTTACTTGTCACCTCTAAGCCTAATTTCATAGCTTGATGTATAGTTCTTCTGAGGGAAAACTTCAACAAATGAATAGTTGAAACATGTTATCACAAGGTCACTTTGCCTTCATCCACCAGCTACACAAGCCTCCACTTTGTCCTCTCATAATTTTCATAAATGATGAAAATACATGCCAGGACACCACAGTACAAGGAGTTCAACTCTCTTTCAGGAGAAGAGAGTCCACAATAAAGGAATGTTCATTAGTGGATAAGCTATTGCAGGAGCATAAAAGAAATTTAACTAGATAGTTCATCAGTGAGAGCATGCACCAGTGTTGTCACAACCTAGTGGTTCATCAATCCATAAGATTCCAGTTGTTCTCTAGCCTTCAAGAAATCCATTACTCTTTATAATCCTTTCACCTATCAAGTCTCTATGAGGATTTTTCAACTGGTTTTTAGTCTCTCCATATCTTAACAACAATTAGTTATGGTTGTTTCCTTCTTTTTATTCTAACCTCCACCCTTGGAGAAAATTTTCTTTTTTCTTTTTTTCTTACCACGACATTCTTTGCGTGTTTTCTTCCACTACTTCTATGCGCCCTGAGAGAGTTTGTTATCTCTACATTTGATTGCCTTTCTATGCATGTGAGAGAGAAAGCACACATGAATGACGGTACATTTTTTCCTTCCAAACAGACTAACTATCCATCTTGCCCATGTTGCCTTTAATTTTTTTTCCTCTTTTTGCTTTTTGTTAGAACTAAAGGACACTTGGACCTGTCCCTTCCTCCTTGAGTTAATTTATGGAATAATCAGCCCATTTAAAACCACTCAGCCAACTAAGACTTACATTTAAAACAGCAATTGCCTCAATTGATCTCCTTCCTCTAGTAATGGAATTTGTGTCCCTCCCTCAACCATTTAAACACTTATAAATAACTTCTGAAATTTATCTCCATTTCGACATTTTTTTTCACAAAGTTTTTTGAGAAAGAAGGGTTGTCCAAAACGACGTGAACATATTTTCGTTGAGAATTGACAAACAACAACATTCCAATCCTTAATGAGCGCTCTTGTGATTCTACACATATTCCTCCAAGTGACTAAGAGAGCATGGCTTCGTTTTAGCATAGACTACTTATCTCCATCCACCGATGATGAAGAAAAAGCCCAGATTGATTGTGGTTGAAATTGCACCACCATCCACAGGAAGACAACCTAGAAAGAAATCCCAAATTCCTGACGGTCCTCATAGGTATGATGACTTCTTTGACATTTTTGAAAGGCGTAGTCTACTCGTGAGATATTTTGGAGATTGATGTGAGATTGTTATAGATGTGCATGCATACATTCTCGATTAAATAACAATTTAATTTCCAACAGTTGTACAACTCTCTCGATTTCTTCCCAGCTACAAAATCAATTCTGCAATTTTTCCTCCATGCCCACATTAAATACAATTTCTCTTAAAAAGTGCCAGCTATTTCAAACAAAAGAGTTGCACAAGAAAATTTTGAAATGATCTCACAACACGTGACAGACTACGCCTATTACAAATGTCAAACACACGATGGAAACTACAACCTCTAGGACTCTGGATTCTCATAAGGTTCCTGGATTACTTAGTTGTTTATCAGTTTCCATGGGTGATATTGGCACAGGAAAAATATAAAATGTTTTTAGAAATGGGTTTAATCCACAACTTCAAAAGAGTAAACAAATCTCTCTCCGTTATATTTTCACTGGCAGTTCCTTGGATATTCCAACTTCTTTTTTCTTGTGAATTCCTAACATCATTGAAACTCCAATGGTTTTTATTTACACAAACACCTCTCTATTTCAGTGGTTTTAGATGCCTTTTGAGCTATTATTTATCATTCATCCATACAAATGATGTTATAATTGAGCATCTGGTAGCAAAATAATATATAAGTTTTATTTTATTTTTTATTTTATTGTGAGTTTGTTTAACGTAGTGTGTAAATATATTGTGTTTTAACTTTTATAAATTATATATTTTTTGTTATCTTGCCTAATTATATTTTCGAAATAGTTTACATTATATTTTCCAAATAGTTTACATTAACAAGTATACAATGTTTTATTTTATTTTGGGTTTGTTTAACATGGTGTGTAATGTTTTAATTTTTTATAAATTATAGTTTTTTATTATCATCAACAAGTATATAGTGCTTTATTTTATTTTGGGTTTGTTTAACCTATGCAATATATTGTGTTCTAATTTTTTATAAACTATAAGTTTTTTGTTATCTTGTGGAATTAAATTTTCCAAATAGTTCACATCTACTTTATACTGTAACACTGTGTAGTAATATTAATTATTAAGAAATTGAAATATAATATTATATATATATTAATATTTATTTTTATTTTATTTTTATTTTTTTTATGTGATTTTTTTTATAATTATGGGTTTTTATATTAAACAAGTGAAAGTTTTTGTAATTTTTCTTTTATTTTAGGAAAATAAATCTTAGGCATAGAACAAAGGGTTATTTTATTAGGGGTTTGAGTCGTCACTATTTTGTATAAATTTTAAAGTGTCAATTTCTTTATTTGTACTTGAAATAAACACAAGGCACTAAACATAGTTGAGTTGTTCACCATGTTATTATTCATCATTCTAATTATAACTCTAGGTATCTTCTAACTAGCTTCAATTTTATAGCAACTAATCTTTGTTTTTTTGTTTTTTGTTTTTTTTTTTTGGAATAAGGCTACTTCTATATTAAAACAAAAATATTTTACACCGAGGTTGTGACCTCGTAGAGCTGGCCCAAAATTGCGGCATGATTACAAGCAAAGCATATTTGTTTGCCGAAGTCCAGTAGAGTATTGCCTTCAGGAACTGTAGAGAGTATGTTCATGAGTGAGGCAAAAATACCGAAAACCCCATAGTTGTACTTGGAATTGAGAGTTAAGATGGGCCTATACAACAACCAAAACTTAGAATTGAGAAATAAACCGGAGCTGTACGACAACCAAGACAGTAAAACTAGACCTAGTGGTTGTGACCAGCAACCCGACCACCCATAACTAAAAATAGAAGTAACTGTGATTGCGACCAAAATTGGAAGTTGAAGGCTGGCAGAATGCCCCTTTCGAGTGAAAAACTGGTAGTATGAGCTAATACATTTGTAAACATATCTAGGGCAGTGATGAGTGAACCTTCTCGAGCTGGCAGAAATCCAAGAAAACCAGAAAGAACCGACCTGCTTAAGCATTGGGAGAGGGATCAGGCGGCTCCTCGGTGATGCGACATCCATATTTGTAATCATCGTCATCATCAAAGGAGCTCGCCTGAAGCTTCATGCTTTGAGGAGCTTTGCCTTTACTAGAGCCTAAAGCTTTGCTCTGATCGAGGTTTGTCTGGATGGGGTCTGGTTCATCTTCCGCCGACCTATCCAAAGTCGCTCTAATGGAACCAGCCCCTTGAGCTAAATTGAGCTCGATGGTAACCGTGGCCATAAAGGGAGAAGTGCCATGACTGCAGGGGAAACGTAACCAAGCAGCATTAGTCATGGAATGGAAGGAGCTCGGTGCAGTTATCTATAATCCTTTGCCCTTACCCTGGCCACTCCGAGTAGCAGGGTACCTGTTTGAGTTAAAGTGCGGGCCAGAGATTGAAGAGTCTGTCAGGGAGGAGGCGGCTTGGCGCCCAATTTGCCCATGTGAGCTACCCCTTTTGCAACTCATACGGTGTCGCAATTTCGACATAGCTGGAGGGGCGGAATGCTCCTGGCTTCGTGGAAGACGAAGGAAGCAAGGAAGCGAGAAAACTAACTTGGCTTCAGAGCTCAGGGCAGCGAGCGGGAGGCGAACTAAAGAGCAGGGGAAACAGAGGATGGTTTGAAGGCAAAGCCAGAAGCTCTGCCAGCAAATCAAAGCATGGTTTACTTCTGAGAGAGGTCGATAACGAGTCGCAGCAACTGCGATGGAGGAGGAGCTAGAGCGGAGAGGATAAACGCGATTATGGGGAGTTGATAGCACCATGATCAAGAAATTAACCGGCGTAAATGGATGTACTGGCGTCATTAAAGTCTCATTAAGTTGGAGCAGAGGCGGAGTTATGACCAGAGCCACATGAGGGTGTGTGGCATTGAAGATCAACCACGCGCTCATCCAAGCCACTGGTCACGTGCATATGTTGCCGTCAAACACCAGATCCGGGAAGCAACTAATCTTTGTTGAGTTGTTTACTATATTATTATTATCATTCTAATTATAGTTGAAGGTATTTTCCAACTAAATTCAATGTTTTGCAATTTAATATACATATAGAATGAAATGACTTAACACTGTAACAAAATTAGTTCATCAAGTTAAACTCCTTGCTAAGTCAAACTTCATTGGTCTTATTTATCAAGAAAGTATGTATTAGTATATAGAAAAATAACATTCAAATCAATCATCTTTAAAATTCAAATTACATTACCTATTATGATATAAACACATGTTAAAAAAATGTAAACTTAAATTTTATTGATCTTATTTATATTTATTTATATGTAAAATATAAAAACATATCTATAAAATAACATGTAATTTGCTCATCAAGTTAAAATCCTTGCTAACTCAAAATTTATTGATCTCATTTATCCCAAAATATGTAAAACATCTATAGAATAACATTTAATTTGCTTATCTTAAAGACTCAAACTACATTAACCAGTATGATAAGAAGATTCCTGGAAGAAAATGATAGGAACACTGGTCATAATTAAGATAGGGGTGTTGTTTAGGTTCAAAGATCATAGCAGCAATCTCAGTGACTCTATGCCAAATCTCCTTGTGCGAGTACTTTTAAAGGTGAACAGATGACCTTCAGCCACCACTGAGGCATTGTCATTGCCATCAATTTCATGGAATCAATGAAAAACAAGATTTTCTTTGAATTGTGGTGTGGTTGAATCGTAAGTGACGAGTCCGTTAAATATCCATTTCTCCTGCCGACGACATCGATTGTTGGTAAAACAGTTTGGCTTTCCATTCAGATTGGCGATGAAGCTGCATACATATTTATTGCCTTTTACATGGAGGCTCTCCTGTCATATTTTCCCTTCTCAGCGGCCAAGAATTTAATATTTTATTTTGGAGTTTTCTTTTGACCGTGAAAACCCAAAGCTCCCTCAAATCTCCTTAGGAGGTCCAGGGTTCGACCCGAGGAGATGGTCGAAGTAGCAAGCCTTCAACATGGAAATTGATGGAACATGCACGCAGAGGGTGGCAATGTCGGGAGGAATGCTAAAGAACATGGAAATTGATGGAACATGCACGCAGAGGGTGGCAATGTCGGGAGGAATGCTAAAGATGGTTGTTTAAGGGATTGTTGATATGAATATTTAAAGAGTTTATTTAAGTTTTATACTGAAATATTTATAAGAGAAATATAATTATTTTTAATTATTTTATTTTTGTAAAATATATATTATTTAATATATATATAGAAAATATTATTATTAATTACAGAGTGAAAGTGAAATATCAACCAATCATGAGAATGTGATTATTGATTTTATTTCTTTTACTTAAAACTAACCAAATATATATAATCATTTATGCTTTAATTATAGTTGGCAATGTTTTTCTCATTTAAAATATTTCTTATGATAGGTGTCACCTCCAAGTTGAAAATAGAAGGAATTACACATACCCTCATACTGGATTGTATTGTAGGGTGAGTCTCTGGGCTCATTTATAATTTATTATTATCATGAAAACATATAAACAAAATTAATATATAAAATCCACATATATATTTAAAAACATGAAACAAGATTTTTAATTATGGAAGTTTATTCTTATTTTATTATGGATATTTTTAATCTATAAATAAGTTGTGTTGCTATATTATGGGTAAATATGTTGGATTATCAATATCATATACCCAAAAAACCATAACTCAGTTCATATGACTCTTATTGGATTAATTTTTTTAAATTAATTAAATTTAAATAAATAAACATAAAAACATAATTATTATAAAAATAAATCTCAACTTTAGATTTGTATATATTTTATAACTATAAACATTCTATTTAATAATTACTGATTTTAATTAATATAATAAAAAATCCTATTTCAAAATAAACATACTTATAAACCTAATTAAAAAATTATGTAATACATAAATTTAAAAAAATAACTCATTAAAATATAAAATCATTATGTTAAACCTACCCATTAAACTAAAAATACATCTTATATCATTTCGAAGTGTCACGTCTTGCAAAGCGTTTCATGCCTACCGCCATCATTGGGAAATGGAAACCACAAAATCATCATCGAACACAAATATAGAAAAAAAAAAAAAAAAAAAAAAAACTATTGAAAACCAAAAACCGTTGATGGAGGGAAAAATCCAAAGTATTCGTTCATTTCTTTGAATTTTATGGAGGTGATAAATTTGAGTTATTAAATTAGTATAAATTTAAGTTTTTTATTTTAAATTGGTTTATATATTTAAAAGTATATTGTAAAATAATGAGAAATGATAATTTTATTTAAAATTATTATTAAATTTTTAATGAAAAAATATAAATAGTTTTAATATTTTATAATTTAAATTTATCTTATTAAAAATTTTCAAACAATTAAATTTTATTTTAAAATTCTAATTTATAATAAATAAATAAATTAATTAATGAATAATATTTTATTAACTTACATAAATTTGTTTTAATTTTGGATTTATTAAGTGTTAGGAGGGATCGAATAATTTAAATTTCATTTTTTTTTACAATTCACAATTTGAACAAAAGTTTATAATTTGAGAGATTTGATTCTATTTCTCTGGGTTAAGATAGATCTATAGTGGTTTTTTCTATGGGTGTACTTTGTATCAACTTTATATTGAACATTGAAGGAATTATACATCTTTTTGCTTTTGAGAAACAAATTATGATGACCATGGAAGAAATACATCTCCTTGATTTTGAAAAATAGGCTAATAAAATTCATTAACCATAAGAAATTTGTTATTTTCAATTTCTTTATATAATACATACATAGTTAACATTGAAATATTTTCTTATTAATCCACATTAAAATATCTTTTAAATATGTACTTCCTATGTTATATTAGAAATTATTTTTTTATTAAGAATTGAATGAGTTACCGTCACACATCCATAGTAAATTAATGATTTACATATACACAAAATAAAAATTATGCAAGTCTGCTCACTTCTTGGAAGGACTGTAGAATACATTGCATATTAGACAGGAATTTAATGATTAATTTGTTGATTATAATTGCTTGAAGTCAGGGATACTAATGATTTTAACCTACTTCCTATTGGAAGAGGATAAACCCTATTCTAAACCCTTGATTATCATTATGAACATTGATATAACATCAGAGTACAACAAAGAGCGTTGGTACAGATACCCATATGGTGATCATTAAACAGTTATGGTCCTTGCCTAGGAATGCGAGGCCGCTCCTTCATGGGTCTTCGACTTGGGCTACAGTTGGCCTCCTTCTGCGTGGATGACCGTGCCTCATTGACAGTTCACTTTTCCTCTGGTCATCCGACGGTGTGGGCTAAAGCAAGTCACATTAAGCATGTGTCTGGAGCAAAGTGGGGTTTGTTTGTTGACCTTACTGCTGTGGAGGGTTCTGTTACCACTCTTGTAGAGAGGGATTTCGACTCCGTCAGATAGCCAAGGGTTCCATTGTGAGTCTCACTCTGTTACTTGACTCTGTTGAGTTTAAAATGTTTGTAGAAGCTTGTTCGGTTGTTTTTGAGTCTTACTGTCTCCATCTGCATTCAAAGTTCATCATAGCAAAACATGGTTTTCTTGGAGGGCTCCTCGATGAGCTAAGGGAAGCTGACAGCTACCTAGGTAAGTAAAGGCTTCTCATATTCTTGATACCTTGTTTAAATATCACTGGTCTTCATAATTTGTGGGTTCTGACTGTTGTTGCTTGCTTTGTTTAGGGTTCGTGGGATTTAACCCAAGTGGATTCCTCCCAGTTGTCACTCCTTTTGAATGCTCCTTTATCATGTTCTGGGTATGAGGCATAGACTTAATTAAATATAAGGTTAAGGATGTCTTAAGGAATGATTCGTAGACCCATTTTCCTTCTATTGTTTATTTATATTACTATCGTTCCTGGGTTTGGCTCGCTCCGATTTTGGTTGAATCTTGGGGAAATCCTTTTGATAGGATTCCAAGTCTCTCTGTGAGTCCGAGGACTGTGCCACACTGCCAGGGTTTGGTCTTGGGGGAAATTTTCAATCGGATAAGATATTATCCATTTGTGTTGTTTCTAGTTAAGCAAATAGGATAGGTCATAGGGTCTTTGATGTCGATTCAGTCATATCGAGTCTTAGATCTGCTATCTAGGTATTTGTCTATATTGGATATTATACTTATGTGAATAGACAGGTGGTCATCCATTGTTCCTTTGTTTTTCCTTTTTACAGCTTTGTGTTGCTTCTTGTGGAGAAGGCTAAAGACCTTTGCGTAGTCTGGTTCTATGTTTTGTTAATGACTAAACTTTTTCAAGAAGTGCTACATATTTTGCTAATTTCAGAAATTCCCATGGTTTTAATTTTGTAATGCATTTCTATGGTTTTGGCTATTGTAATATCATAATATAGTTATCATGAGACCTCAGGTATTTCCTATGGTCGTATACATAATGGTTCTCAAGTCTTTCATTTCCTGAGAATGTTTAGAAAGCCTATTATTGGCTATTCATTCAGTTTAACATGAGACTAGAGTAGTTGTCGTCATATATTTCTATAGGATTTAAGTCCCTTGGCTAAGTTCTCTATCTATTTCATCCATCTTGGATGTTGTATTTCTTTTCTTAATGTCAAATAAGTTTTAATATTTCTTCCTGCTAGAGGTTCTCATATTGCTATGGCTACTTTCTTTATTTCTGCATAGTTTACAAATGTACAAAATTTTGTTCTTATGAGTGTTTTCTTTCTGTTAGATATTTCCATTCCATTATGGATGCTTCTTCATTGTTTACAAATGAGCAGAATTTGTTCTTAAGTTACTTTCCTAGATTTTACATGTATAGGTACTCTAAGTTCCAGGAATCTTAATGAACATTTAATAAACATGGAATAATTCATATTTAGAGCTTTTGTAATCCTAATGAAATTCTTGGTAGACATGGAATAAAATCTACTAATTCTATATTTAGAATTGAATCAACTCCAGCATCTACTAAGTCTTATATGCATTTTTAATAGATCCTAATATTGACTAATCTAGACTTTAATAACTTTAGAATAAGTTATTAACATAACATAATCACTCCAGATTTAATACTTATCTGGTTATATCGACAATGGAAAAAAGTAATTAACTCGTCTTGCCTCCAAACCTTGAGACTTGCGCCACAACGCATGTCTCCCCCCAAGCTGCTCATTTCTCGGGTCTTCTTTATAGTGCTAGGTTCTATTATATTCTTTCCATAACTAGCCCACGTAGTTAATTGGGGGGTTAGAGGGGGGGTGAAGCCCCCCTTTGTTGCGCCAATTGTGTAGCGGGGGGGAGGTCACAGGGGGTTTGCACCCAAGAAAATTTTGGTTTTGGACCCTATGTTAGGTTGGGCGGACCCACCTATGGTTTTGTGCATGATTTTCGCACATGTTTTTTGGATGTGATGGTTTTCAGTCCATGGTATTGGACACGATGATTTTTGGTCCATGGTATTATATGCTTCGGCATGTATAAATATGTATTATAACATTGAAAGGAACATAATGAAAAATCAAGCTGGTAGTCCCGATTTTGGGATCCAGGGGAAAATCTCTGTGTATATGTGTTTTATGTGTTATGCTCTCGCATTATTTATTTTATGTGTTTTAGAATTCACATGCAGGTAATTTCTGTATAGGGTTAAGACCTACATTTGGTATCAAAGTAATTTTGGCTTCAAGGGGACACCTTTGTTGTTGAGGGGTTTCGCTCGGGCCTGTGGTAAACCTTGTTCAGCGGAGATCTGCGAGATCTATTCTGGTGGTGAAAGAAGATGGAGAGCAGTGGAAAGATAGAGATCGATAAATTTAATGGTCAGAGTTTTGAGTTGTGGAAACTCAAGATGGAGGATCTGTTGGTGGATAAGGATCAGTGGATTGCGGTAGATTCAGATACTAAACCAACGAGAGTGCCCGATGAAGAATGGAAGAAGTTGGATTGGAAGGAAAAGAGAACAATACGATTGTGTGTCTCAGATTCAGTATTGTTGAATGTATCAGAGGAAGCTATAGCGAAGGCTTTGTGGGACAAGTTAGGGAATTTGTACGCATCTAAGTCTCTAGTGAATAAACTGTTCCTGCGGAAAAATCTATATAACCTGAGGATGAAAGATGGAGACTCAATGACAGAGCATTTGAACGCATTTAATACTGTGGTAAGTCAATTAGCATCTATTGATATTAAAATTTCAGATGAAGATAAGTGCATCAGTTTGTTGTGTTCACTACCAGATTCATGGAATAGTCTGGTTATTGCAATAGGTAGAAATGCAACTTCCTTGCAGTTTGAGGAAATAGTCTCATCCTTACTAACGTAGGAGATGAGATGGGAAAATATGGAGAGCCAGAATGGTGATGTGGGGATTTTGGATTGGAACTCTATACAAGCTACAAGGTAGCATTGTTGTTGATGGGTGAAATAGTTCCATGGTTCTTGAAAGTGGAGCAGAAAATCTAGTGATCTCTGGGGAAAAGACCATGCTATGGCATCAAAGGCTTGGACATATTAGAGAGAAGGGCCTTCGAATACTTCATGGTAAAGGTATGGTAGAAGGTATGAGGAATAGCTCTCTGGATTTTGATTTCTATGAAAATTGTGTATACAGGAAGTAGAATCGGGTGAGTTTCCCCTCTGGTGGTAAGAGGGCAAACATATATTAGAACTTGTGCACAGTGATGTGTTTGGACCTATGAAGGTTCCATCACTAGGTAAGTCTATGTACTATGTATCATTTATAGATGACTTCTCAAGGAATACATGGATACATTTCCTTAAGAAGAAATCTGAAGTCTTTGACATGCTTAAAGAATTTAAGGCTCTAGTGGAAAACCAAACAGAGAAGAAGATAAAGGTGCTGAAGATAGATAATGGTGGAGAGTTTTGCAGTAAGGAATTTGAAGAATTCTACAAGAAGTATGGTATAGCACGGCAAAAGACTACTCCATATACACCTCAACAAAATGGAGTTGCGAAAAGAATGATCAAGACGTTGATGGTAAGGGCAAGAAACATCCTCAATGGTGACAAGTTAGGACAGAAATTCTAGGCAAAGGCGGTGGATACTGCATGTTACCTGGTCAACATGTCACCTTCATCAGCGTTGGAGGATAAGACTCCACAAGAGGTATGGACTAGTAAGAAACCCTCTCTTTCACATCTAAGGGTATTTTTGGATGTGGCATATGTACAATGTTCCAAAGGAGAAACGAACCAAGTTGGATAGTAAATTTGAAAAGTGCATCTTTATTGGGTATAAGGATGGTTTAAAGGGTTATAATATTTGGAACCCAGTAACAAGGAAGATTGTGTACAACTGAGATGTGGTGTTCAGAGAGGTGAAAGATGTTATTAAACATGAAGTCCAACCAAAGGAACCTGAGAAGATAGAGTTTAACCTAAAGGAGGAAGAATCAGACTCTACAACAGAGGAGGAATCATAAGATGAAGAGCCACAAACTCTGACTGTGAGAATATCAATTCGAGAAAGAAGGTAGCCATAAAGGTATAGTCCATCTTCTTTCTATTCAAATTTTTCTTTATCTATTACTGACGACAATCCAAAAATGGTGAAGGAAGCAGTAGATTTAGAGGATGGAAAACTATGGACAAAGGCCATGGTTGATGAAATGGCATCTTTGCACAAAAATGATGCTTGGGATTTGGTGGAGTTGTCGGATGGAAGGAAACCCATTGGAAGTAAATGGGTGTTCAAGAAGAAGACACATGTAGAAGGAAAGGTTGAGAAATACAAAGCTCCGTTGGTAGCAAAAGGTTATTCCGAGGTGCCAAGAATTGATTTTGGTGATATTTTTTCTCCTGTTGCCAAGGTAACTTCTATTAGATTACTTTTATCTGTTGTTGTTTCTTTTGATTTTGAGGTAGAACAAATGGATGTGAAGATAGCATTTCTTCACGGGGATCTAGAAGAAGAAATATACATGAAGCAACCTGAGGCTTTGCAGTGAAGGATAAAAAAGAAATTGTACGCAAGTTAAAGAAGTCTCTGTATGGGTTAAAACAGTCACCAAGGATGTGGTATCAAAAATTTGATACATTTATACGAGGACTTGGCTTCACCAAAAGCAAAGCAGATCACTGTGTGCATTTTAAATTAGTTGGTGACCGTGTTATTTATCTGTTCTTGTATGTGGATGATATGTTGCTGGTTGGAAATGACAAAGAAATTATCCAGGATTTGAAGACCCAATTGTCCTCCAAATTCGACATGAAAGATCTTGTTGCTGCAAACTATATTTTGGGCATGGAAATTAAAAGAGATCGGGAAAATAGGAAGCTTTGGTTAAACGAGAGGAAGTATGTCGAGACAATACTATAGAGTTTTAATATGCAAGATAGTAAATAGGTGTAGGTTACTATTCTTATAGGTGTGAGCTTATCTGCTGAATAGTGTCCTAAGACACAAGAAGAGGAAGAGGACATGTCTCGTGTTCTAGATGCAAGTTCAGTCCATAGCCTGATGTATGCAATGGTCTATACTAGACCAAACATTGCACATGCAGTGGGAGTATTGAGCAGGTTTATGTCAAAACTAGGGAAGGAGCACTAGACAGCAGTGAAGTGGGTTTTCAAGTATTTGTGTGGCACTAGTGATTATGGTTTGTGCTACCAAGGAAGACCAAGATTGGACAGAGTGTTGGATATCCGTGGCTTTTTTGATGCAGACTGGGCTGGAGATTTGGATAAGAGAAGATCTACAAGTGGGTATGTGTTTAATCTATTTGGAGGTGCAGTCAGTTGGATGAGTAAGAAACAA
>APFE030971867.1:42050-56936 GCA_000404065.3 Pinus taeda
CTATAAGGATAGACTATGATAGCCAAAGTGCAATTTTCTTGGCAAAGAACCCCGCATATCATTCAAAGACAAAGCACATTGATGTTCAATATCACTTTGTGAGGGATACGATAGAAGACAAAAAGGTGTTGCTGGTAAAGGTGGACACTTTGAAGAACACTGTAGATGCATTGACAAAATCTGTGAGCTCTGAGAAATTCTCTTGGTGTAGAGAGACAATGGGCATTTTAGGGCTGGAAAAATGACTAAGCTCTCTTGTGCCCCCCTGTGGAAAGAAAACAACAAGTGGGAGAATGTTTGGTTGGGTTATATTCTTTCCACAACTAGCCCACGTAGTTAGCCGGGGGGGTTAGAGGGGGGGCAGAGTCCCCCTTCGTTGCACCGATTGTGTAGTGGAGGGGAGGTCATAGGGGTTTGTGCCCCGGAAAATTCTGGTTTTGGACCTTATGTTAGGTTGGGCAGACCCACCTATGGTCTTGTGCATGATTTTCGCACATGTTTTTTGGACACGATGGTTTTCGGTCCATGGTATTAGATGGTTCGACATGTATAAATATGTATTATAACATTGAAAGGAACATAATGAAAAATCAAGCTAGTAGTCTCGGTTTTGGGATCCAGGGGAAAATCTCTGTGTATATGTGTTTTATGTGTTATGCTCTCACATTGTTTATTTTCTGTGTTTTAGAATTCGTATGCAGGTAATTTCTGTACGGGGTTAAAACCTACATATAGAAATGATTTGTCATAGTCATCTGGTCCTAACCATACTTAACTTCCATAGTCTCTGCCTGTCCCTACAACGCAGTTCCTTCCTCCTCCTAGTTCCTCCCTCTTAGATCTCAGATTCCCCCATCCTCTTGATCTTTTGGGATTTTCCATTCTCTAGGAGTATTTAGGGTAGATAACTATCCCCCCTAACCATCTTTGGGACTTACACCCATCATCTCTAGCCATATGTATTTTAAAGGAATTATGTTAAACCACCTTCCTTGTCTAAATTCTAGCACTACGTTTCTTTTAACAATTTTCCAAAACAATATTCTATTCATTAACAAAACTTCAACTAGTTTCTAGTTTGTTTAATTATGCAGTAAATAAAAGAATGTTCACATTTACGGGGGATATCACATCTTCCCCTTCTAATATAGAACATTGTATCAATCTTCCTCTATGAGAATAACTGAGAGTAATCTTCCCTCATGGTCTACTCATCTTCCCAGGTGGCTTCTTCAGGCCCAAAATACCACCACTGAATTTTAACTTGGGTGATAACTCATCTCTGCAGCGTTGCTTCTATTTGATCAAGTATACCCACTGGTTCTACCATGACTTCTCCTTTCGATTCGACCTAAAATATAAGAAAACAAAACTTTGTCAAAGTCTGAGATAAAATATTTACATACATGTGTGTGTGTGTTGTGTGTGTGTGTGTGTTGTGTGTGTGTGTTATCTATATATATATATATATATATATATATTATATATATATATATATATATTATATATATATAATTATATATTGTATATATATATATATATATATAATATTATTATTTATATTTGTGATAGCCTGTCTTTCTGAGTCCAACTATACGTCTCACCTGAATGTCCTACCAATTAATTATATGTTTAGCATCGTAGATGTATTTATTAAGGAACGACACATGAAATACGTTGTGTATGTCTGTATGACTGGATAGAGCGAGCTGGTATGCTACTAGTCCAATTCGGGCTAAAATTTGAAAAGGCGTGCAAAATCGGGGAGCTAACTTAGCACATCTGGTCCACTGCAGGGTACTTTTATTAACTCGTACCCATATGTACACATGATCTCCCACCTGGAATTCTTGGAAGCTCCTTTTCTGATCTGCAAAATTATTTTGCTAGTCTTGAGCAACTTTTAAATTATTCTACACACTTTTTACCATATTCTCGATTTCTTCCAGCAAATCTAGTCCCAACATTAGTTTGTCCTTAGGGCCACTCCAACACAAGGGTGTTCTACACTTACACCTATATAATACTTCAAATGGACTCATTCATAGTGATGTATGATACCCATTATTGTATGAAAACTCTACTACGTGCAAGTAATCCTCCCACTTAGAGGGTTGTTGCATCACATAGGCTCGCAACATGTCTTCGACTACTTTATTGACTATGTTCGTCTGCCCATATGTTTGAGGGTGATAAGTGGTGCTAAAATGTAGTTGGGTACCCAATCCCTCAAACAGGCCTTCCAAAAGGCAGATGTGAATTAAACATCTCAATTAGAAATTATTACCTTGGGTAGGCCATGCAATTTGAAAATATTCTGCATGAAAATATTAGCAATTTGTACCGCTTTATAAGTGGATTGAATGGGTATTAAATGGGTGCATTTGCTCAACTTATAAACAACCACCATAATAGAGTCATTTAATTTTTTTGATCTAGGTAAACTAGTGATGAAATCCATATATATAGCCTCCCACATCCATTCAAGAATAGGCAGTGAGTGAAGCAAACCCTGCTAGGTGTTGGTGCTATGCTTTAATCTGCTGGCACTCCAAAAATCACCTTAAATATTCCTCCACTTCCTTCTTCATCCTAGGCCAAAATAAATCCTTTCTAAGTTCATAAATCATTTTATGATACCCCAGGTGCCCAGCATAAGGACCCTTATGGTATTCATCAAAAATCAGATCTTTAAGTGATTTTTGATTAGGCACATATAGTGTTTTCCTATAAGTAAGTAGTTCATTTGGAGTAACCTCGCAACCCATTTGCTGCTCATGGTTGTTTTCCAATTTTTCTTGATGCCACAAATGCTCATACTCTAAGTATTTCTTAGCTATTTCATGAATCTGCTCATAGAAAGTAGTGCCTGACTCACTAAAAGAAATATCATATAAGCAGTTTACTTTTTGACTTAGGGCATCCACAACTCAATTTTCTTTCCCCTTCAAATGTTTGATTTCAAAATCGAATTTTCTTAGGATATCAACCCATCAGGCTTTCCTAGAATTTAAGGTAGGCTGCCTGAAATAGTTTGTTAGGCTATGATGATCTATTAATAGCAAAAATCTCTTGCCCAACAAGTAGTGTCACCACATCTTCAAGGCATGAATCACTGTCGTTAATTCCAAATCATAAGCAGAGTATTTTTTCTCGTATTCCTTGAGCTTCCTAGACTCATAGGCTATCATCCTGCCTTCTTGTGTTAGCACGCCACCCACTCCTTCCTTGCTTGCATCAATACATACCACGTACTCTTTGTTAGGATAAGCTATAATTAAAATTGGAGTAGTGGTGAGTAAGTGTTTGAGCTGGTCAAAACTCCTTTCGCAATTAGGGGTCCATTTAAAGGCCCTTCCTTTCTTTTGCAGCGAGGTGATAGGGTATGCCAACCTAGAGAAACATTCTACAAATCGCCTATAATATCTTGCTAGACCCATGAATGATCTTATGTCTACCACATCCTTCGATATTGACCATTCCATTATGGTTTTTATTTTCTCTGGATCTACTGTGATTCCCTCCTTAGTGATAATATGTCCCAAATACTAGATTTGTTCCTTAAATAAATCACACTTGTTGTATTTGGCATGCAGCTGGTGTTCTCTTAACACTTGTAGAACAATGCGGAGGTGCTCCTTATGCTCTTCAATGCTTCAAGAATAGATCAATATGTCGTCAATAAATATTAACACAAACTTGTCTAGGTATTGATGAAATATTTTGTTCATGAGACACATGAATGTTGCAGGTGCATTAGTTAACCCAAAGGGCAACACTATGAACTCATAATGCCCATACTGAGTTTTAAAAGCAGTTTTAGCTATATCCCCCTCCTTGATCTGAATCTGATGATAGCCTGACCGAAGGTCAATCTTAGAGAAAATTGTTGCCTCCTTAACTTGGTCAAACAGTTCGTCTATGCGAGGTAGTGGATATTTATTTTTTATAGTGAATTTTCTTAACTAACAGTAGTCCATACACATTTGAAATGTGCCATCTTTCTTCTTAACGAATAATATTGGGGCTCCCCAAGGAGACACACTAGGTTGAATATAATTTTTATCTAGCAGCTCCTATAGCTGCATTTTTAATTCTCTTAATTTAGGTACACTCATTCAGTAAGGTGCTCAGGAGATTGGGGCAACTCCCAAAATCAGCTCGATTGTAAAATCTATGTCTCTTTTTGGAGGTAAACCAGGGATTTCCTCGGAAAAAACATCTTGAAAGTCTTGTATCACATGTATATTCTCTAGAGCAACAATTTTCTCCTTAAAGTTAGCATATCCTACTTGTATGGAGAAAATTTGACAACATTTTCTTATGCATTTGGCTAGCTGAGAGGCTATCACTAGTCTTACTTGCAGAGGCTTATGAATGCCTTGCATTTCTTGTTTTTCACCCTTATCATCCTGAAAATTAATATTCTTAGTTTTGCAATTTATAAGGGACCAATGTTTTTCTAACCAGTCCATACCAATAAGGACATCATATGAGCCTAATGGTAGTACATTCAGTTCTACCCTGATAGACTGATTAGCTAACACTAGTGGACAATTACTAACTTTGGCCAAAACTCTTCTTTTGGCTCCAGTGACTAGTTGTACCAACCATGACTTTTTAAAGTTTTCTGTGTGTAATTTGCATTTTTCTACAATCTTAGGACTAATGTAACTCAAAGTAGCCGAAGGGTCAATTAAAATAGACATAGCTTGGTCCAAAATTTTACCTTCAAACTCAATCATTGTTGGTTGAAACTTTGCTTGATGGTCTTCTAGGGCCACATTAATTTTTGGAAGACTCCTTGCTACAACTCCCACTGTAGAGGCTTCCTGCAACTGCAAAATCTGATCAAGTCCTCTTTGTTGTGGACAGTTCTTGATATAATGTGGGCCTCTGCATCCCCAACACTACACCGGGGAGCTGCCAGCCAATTCCACTCCATCTTTGCCTAGATTCTCCTCAATTCCAGCTTCACCTAGTACTTTAAATATGTGCTGATTTTTATTAAAAATTTTGTTATTCTGTCCTTTATAACACCCTTTGTTACAAGAACCTTTGTACCCTTTCTGATTGGAAACAAATTTATTTCCTTTCTTATCATTCCAATTCTTGTTTATGTCTCCTTTTGGCCTATTCTGTTGATAGCAAATCCGTTCCTTACAAATTACCTCGTCCATGGTCTTCAGGTTGTCAAACTCTAGTCGTTCCTTCATGAATAGGGGCAAGTTGCTGATAAATCATTGTACCTTTGCCTTTTCTTCATGTATGTATGGTATGTATCAGAGTAATGAGGTAAACATAGTTATCAATTCGTCCATGGACATTTGTCCTAGTCGGAGATCATGAAATTCTTTAGATTTTTCATCATAGAACATTTATGTTAGATATTTTTCTTTAAAATATCTCTGGAATTTTTCCCAAGTGATACTTCGTTCATCCACCCCTCGTACCGTCTTTACTTCCTCCCACCATAATATGGCCTTTCCCTGTAGTTGAAAAATGGCCAAGCGGGCCTTTAGGATCTGATCATATTCATATAGCTAGAAGTATTTATTAATATTTATGAGCCAAGATTCAGTCACTTCTTCCTCTTCTCCATCGAAGAGAGGGGGTTTTATTTTTCGAAACTCCCCCTGTAGCTCCACCTTCCACCTTTTCTGTGTTTTGTGATTGGACACATTATCTAACTCCTCTTCATGATTCTCTTCTACACCACCGGTTTCCACATCCTCAGTTCGGAATTCTTGTTCCCCTGATTCATTTCCATGTTCGGGGCTAGGAACTAGTGGGTGATTATTTTGTCTATCTAATAGACTCTTCATAATTTTCTCTTGTTCCTACATTAACTTTTTGTTATCTACCCGCAGCCAGGCCATTTCGTCCTTTAACTCTTGTACTGTCTCCCTAATATTTGCGCCTGTGTTTTGTGGCTCCTTACCTAGCTGCACCCACACTTTAGGATTGTCCTACTGAAAGGGTCTAAGTGGTGGATTTAATGTTCTCCTCATATTAGTGGTTCCTACTTCCTATGTGCATATCACATAATTTTGTTATTTTCTTAATCCAAGAGGTCTTAGTTTAGCAACCTGAGCCGCTATGATACCATATGTCACACATCCATAGTAAATTAATGATTTACATATACATCAAATAAAATAAAATAAAAAAAATTATGCAAGTCCACTGATTTCTTGGAAGGACTGCATAATACATTGTATATCAGACTGGAATTTAATGATTACTCTGCTAATTATAATTGCTTAAAGTCATGGATTTTAATGATTTTAACCTATGTCTTGTTGGAAGAGGATAAACCCTACTCTAAACCTTTGATTATCGTTATTAACATTGATATAACGTTAGAGTACAAAAAGGAGAATTGGTACAGATACCCATATGGTGATCATTAAATAGTTCTGGTCCCTGCCTAGGAATGTGAAGCCGTTCCTTTGCGGGTCTTCGACTTGGGCTACAACCAGCCTCCCTCCGCGTGGATGATCGTGCCTCATCGATGGTTCACTTTTTCCCTGGTCATCTGATGGTGTGGGTCAATGCAAGTCACATTAAGCCTATGTTTGGAGCAAAGTGGGGTTCATTTATCAACCTTACTGTTGCGGAGGGTTCTGCGACCACTCATACAGAGAGGGATTTCACTCTGTCTACTAGTTGAGGGTTTCATTGTGAGTTTTTCTATGTTCCTTGACTCTGTTGAGTTTAAAATTTTTGTAGAAGCTTGTTTGGTTGTTTCTAAGTCTTACTGTCTCCATCTTCATTTGGACTCCATCATGGCAAAAGAGGGTTTGCCCAGATATTAAGTAAAGGCTTCTCATATTCTTAATTACCTTGTTTAAATTTCGTTGGTCTTCATAATTTGTCAGTTTTGACTGTTGTTTCTTGCTCTGTTTAGGGTTCATGGGATTTGACCTAGGTGGATTCCTCCTGGTTGTCACTCCTTTTGAACGCTCCTTCGTCATGTTCCGGGTATGAGATGCAAACTCAATTAAATATAAGGGTAAGGCTATTTTAAGGAATGATTCATAGACCCATTTTCCTTCTATTGCTTATTTACATTTCTATCGTTCCTGGGTTTGGCTCGCTCCAATTTTGGTTGAATCCTGGGGAAATCCTTTTGACAGGATTCTGAGTCTCTCTACTAGTTCGAGGACTGTGCCAAACTGTTAGGGTTTGGTCTTGGAGGAAATATTCACTCGGATAAGATATTATCCATTTGTGTTCTTTCTGGTTAAGCAAACAGGATAGGTCCTAGGGTCTTTGATGTCGATTCGACCATATCGAGTCTTGGATCTGCTGTCTGGGTATTTTTCTATATTGGATATTGTACTTATGTGAACAGGCAGGTGGTCATCCATCGTTCCTTTGTTTTTCCTTTTTATAGCTTTTTGTTGGTTCTTGTTGAGAAGGCGAAATACCTTTTCGTAGTCTGGTCATATGTTTTGTTAATGGCTAAACTTGTTCAAGAAGTGCTACATATTTTGTTAATTTCGGAAATTCCATGGGTTTTACTTTTGTAATGCATTTCTATGGTTTTGCCTCTTGTAATATCATAATATCGTTATCGTGAGATCTCAAGTATTCCCTATGGTCATATACATAATGGTTCTCGAGGCTTTCATTTCCTAAGAATGTTTAGAAAGCCTATGATTGGCTATTCATTAAGTTTAACATGAGACTGGAGTAGTTGTAGTCGTATATTTCTATAGGACTTAATTCCCTCGGCTAAGCTTTTGTCTGTTTCATCCATCTTGGATGTTGTATCTCTTTTCTTTATGTCAAATAGGTTTTAATATTTCTTCCTGCTAGAGGTTCTCATATTACTATGGTTACTTTCTTTATTTTTGCATAGTTTACAAATATACAGAATTTTGTTCTTATGAGTGGTTTCGTTCTATTAGAGATTTCCATTCTATTATGTATGCTTCTACATTGTTTACAAATGAAAATTTGTTCTTAAGTTACTTTGCTTATTGTACATGTACAGGAACTCTAAGTGCTGGAAATCTTAATGAACATTTAATAAACATGGAATAATTAGTATTTAGAGCTTCTGTAATCTTAATGAAATTCTTGGCATACATGGAATAAAATTTACTAATTCCATATTTAGAATTGAATCAACTCCAACATCTGCTATGTCTTATATGCATTTTTAATAACTCCTAATACTGACTAATTTGGACTTTAATAACTTTAGCATCAGATATTAACAGAATATAATCACTCCAGATTTAATAGTTATCTGGTTATCTCAGCAATGGAAAAACAATAATTAACTCGTCTTGACTCCCAACCTTGAGACTTGCGCCACAACGCCTATCTCCCCCTGAGCTACCCGTTTCCCGGGTTTTCTCTATAGAAACGATCTTTCATAATCATATGGTCCTAACTAGACTTAACTTCCACAGTCTTTGTCTGTCCCTACAGCGCAGTTCCTTCTCCCTGGTTCCTCCCCTTCAGATCTCAGGTTCCCCCATCCTCTTGATCTTTTTGGATTTTCCATTCTCTAGGAGTAGTTAGGGTTGATAACTGTCCACCCTAACCATCTTTGGGACTTACACCCATCATCTCTAGCCAGATGTCTTCTCAAGGAATTATGTTAAATCACCTTTCTTGTCTAAATTCCAGCATTGCATTTCTTTTAACAATTTTCCAAAACAGAATTCTATTCATTAACAAAACTTAAGTCAGTTTCCAGTTTATTTAATTATGCAGTAAATAAAAGAATATTCACATTTACAGGGGATATTGCAGTTACACATTAAACTAATTTTTTTTATTTTCAATTGTTTTCTATGTATATGAAAATGATATAAAATTAATACAATATTTTATTTAATTTACTTAAAAAATAAAAATGTTTTTTAGTTTGAAAACGAGGATATATATATATAATATATATTTATATATGTGGAATATCAAATATTTTTAAATAGAATAAACCATATGTATGTTTATTTTGTTTTTTTAATTATATTGGACATTTTTCTCTTTATTTAGTGAATATTTTTCTTTTTCTTAATGATCATATGTGAACTCCATATTAAATAGAATGAGAATGACACATAATTGTAGAATACACTTCTCAATATAATTATAAAAATAATAATTTAATCTTAGCTTTAAAAAAAATAGTTGAAATTAACCCTAAAATCAATTAAAATAAATGAATGTGTTAAAAGAATTTCTCCAAAGATAATTATATAAACAAGATATGATCTCATATATATGAATGTATTCGATTAAATTTTTTATAAAGATAATTATACTAGAAGATATAATTATGTATATTAATTATATCTTTTAATGAGGAATACTTGTATATTTTATAAGTTTAAATAAAGTTTAAAGTAAATATAACTTAAAAAAAAATCATTATGTTAATTATGGAAATTGAAGGAGTAGCTTGTTCTTGCCCTAAGCAGGAGGAACAGGGGAACTAGAGTTGACTGAGCACTTATGTTTTAGTGCTTTGTAAATGTTGATGTTGCTCATGGCAATATTAGACATTGACGAACATAATTCAAAATAGCAGAAGTGTTGAGGCTGGTGAAAGGAGGAAAAGCATAGTGAAAGAATGTGTGCATGTTGTGGTTATTTGATACTCTTAAACATGTGTGGAGTATTTTATATAGGCATTAGTGCGGTAGGGAGTATGCCGGATTTATTAAGGAGAAATGTTAGTTGTGGTAGTGGTTAGCAGTAGTACGCTTGACGGTGGAGGTGCAAGAGACACAATTAGATCAGACTTGTCATATTGATTTTCAAACATTCCATTCCCGAAATATTATTAGGGTAAATCTAACCACAAAACTATTGTTGTCATAACAATTTTCCTCTTGTTTTCCTAAGCAATGAGAATCCAAAAGCTAAATTCTGACTCCTAAGAGCATGGAGAAGTGAAACAAAGTAATGATGCACATAGATGCAAGTGCAGCAAAGAAATTTTTCTCATCTATTCATCATCCATAATCAACAAAGACAACTCGATAGTGTATAAGAATGATAGTATTCAGCATCTAGCCAGTAAAATAAGAGCACAAACAATAAGCCGAAACATCACAAGTTCATGTAACCTTCCCTAGAAAAGAACCATTCTTACAAGAACTTGTGAATTCAGAGGGACAAAGTGTTGCAACTTGTGAATTAAAAGGGACAATGTGTTGCAACTGATAGTCCTATTCAATCACATAGATCAATAATAATGATCTTACCGAGTAATAATAATAGAGGCAATCGAAGCAATAACTGATCTCTTTTACCCTAGTTAAATGTTCAAATTGTTGAAGACAATATGAGACATTGACGAACATAATTCAAAATAGCACAAGTGCTGAGATTGGTGAAAGCAGGAAAAACATATTGGAAGAAGGCTTAAGCTCTTCACCTTTCCTGCTTAGTCTCATTGGGCTCGCAGGAATCCAAAATATCAAAGCCAAACTATGGCATGAGCAGCAAATAAACCTGTAAAATAAGCAACAGGGATTACTTAGTCAAAACAAAAAATCTATATTAATGCAATATCCTTTACTGGTTGGCTTGCATTAGTGCAATATGATTTACTGGTTGCCTTGCATCTAGCAATAAATGGAAATATTGTCTTGGTAGATTTTGTGTATTGGATAAATCCACGTAGTTTGGCTTCCTGCAACTAATAGCTATTGCAATTGCTTTTCAGTAAAGAAAAATTACATGCTAGAATTCACAATTCATGTATTGTATTCCCTCATAGTGATTTTAATAAACTAACTAGTGTGCTATGAGCCATGAACCTCACTCATTGTGTTAGGATATTCCGACACATAGGAAATAGTTAAGTATAACATGGTATAGTGTAGAGTTAGGTAAAGTGTGTTTATTTACTATGTACTTTTGTAACTTACAATCCGATGGTCACAATATGTAGTGATCTGATAGTTCATTCTCACCATGGTATTATCGACACTTGATGTGTGGCTTAACACCAGATTGGTCCATGATCTCTATTTAAAGAGCATGGAAGTTCATTTGTAGGGTAACCGTTCAGGAGAGAAGGTTATGTAAATTTTCATTCTTTTATTAATAATTTACTTGAAGTGGTCGCATTAGCTCAAGCTGTGGACTGTTTCACTCTTTGAGGGTTTTAACCACATCAACAATACTGGTGTATTGATTTGTGATCTATTTATGAGTGGTGTCCTTTGGTATTTTGTCTGAGGAACTTAGCTTGTAAATTCCTACACGGTATGAGCCAAGTTGAGGGTCGCATCCGTTGGTGATCCAAATATGAAGTTGGTAGAACTGCATCCAACTGTCGTTTCTTAGAGATACTATTTCTGACTACTTTCAAGCTAAGAGGACTGCTCTATTGTATTAGGAGCATCTGTTCTAGTGAGGAACCCCTTTTGTTTGATGCGAAAAGGTTTCCGGTAGCCCTAGCTACGTCATTTATAAGATCTGGAGGTATACAATGTTTATTTGCAGTTTTTAATTATTTTCTCTCTTTTTATTTCAGTTTATCTAGGTAATTTTTTTATTATTAGATATATCCCTTTCATTTCTGTGTATGCTATTTGCCCCGTGACTTTGTGCGATCTGGGCAAATCAAAAACAGAAAGGAAGTATTTTTCTTATGTGTATGCTCTTTTCCGTCGTGACTTAGTGTGATCTCAGAAAATCAGAAACATTGAGGAAAATATTTAGTTTCCAACTAAATCTAACTTCAAGTCATAAGGTTTTTTTTTCTTTGTATGTCCGTGTTGGGTTTTTTGTTTTTTGTTTTGTAGGGAAAAGAGAGCTTGCTCAAGTAAGCACGCACCCCAAAGCTTCAGTGACTAAAGAAAAAAAGAAAACCCTTCCTCGTTTCCAAAAATTACTAACCTTTTAATCTAGCTCACTTGGTCCAAAGCTAGTTTATGAGAATAGAGGTCTTGAGTTCAAGTCTTTCTCTTTGTTTAGATAATTAGATTAAGTTTGGAAAGGGGGGATTTTTTTTTTAAATATAACATTATCATTCATTTCCATACATTCTTGCACTTCGTCGGCATCTTCAGCAACTTTTCTTCAAAAAGCCATAACTTCATTCGGAAGCCGTTTTCAGAGCCGTTTTTTTTAATCAGCCTATTTTTTCGAGATATTTCCATTGGATCACTTAGTTTCTACATCTATAACTAGTTTATGTTAAAATGGAAAGTCCATGTTAGGTCCCTATAATACTAGGATTACCCCATTACTATTGTAGTTGTATCCCTTATTAATATTGTTGTGCCCCTATTGTCCCCATATTGTTATTATTGTGCCCCATAGAATCCCTCTATTGTTATTTTTGTGCCTTTATATTATTATTGTTAGGTCGATTTGGTTATATTGTGACTCCTTAGACTCCTATATATAGAAATGAAGTTTTTTCATTTGAATCATTCAAGAATTGTTTATTTATGTCATATAAAGAAGGTTGCCCCCTCGAAGAGGCTGAATTCTAAGTCATTAAACTATCTTTTCTATCTTTTTGTGAGCTGGTTTCATAACATTTGGAATTAGAGCTATGAATTCTAGGGTTTTGTTGCTCTAAACAGACCATCGTGGCATTTGCACTATAACATTTTTTCTGCAACGTTTCAGATGCTACAAAAAAAAACCCATTTGAGAAGAAATCGCATTGAACCTCAGGTCTGAATTTCATAGCTTTTCGCGCAACAATTGTGGAGATATGATCTGAGGAAGTCGATCTTTTTGCAAGCTCTTGAATTACATTCCTAACAGGTGACCTGGGGACAATAGTCATAACTTTTGTTTTGAGCATCAGATTGAAATTTCGTAAGAAGTTATAGAAGGATGATGGACTGTAGTTTCCTGTGTATACTTTTTAGATCCTAAGGTCGAAATAGTGATACATGGCACTTCATACAAGTTCGCTCTTCTGAAAAGGTATATAATCAGGTCATCTTGGGAGATTATGCATAACTCTTTCTTGGAGAATCTAAATTCTATTAGACTGGTGGCATTCGAAAGAGAACACAGAGGGTTACCGGAGGTCACAATTTTAGAATTGGAAGATCTGAAATTACAGAGATACATCATAGGCAATATCGAGCTCCTACAAAGTGAAAAACGTTGTGTAGATTTTTTTAAATTTTTGCTTAAGCTTGGTTTGAAAAATTAATTTGAAGGAATTCAAAGGGAATAGTATAGCATTATTATCGGTAACTGATGCCTCGAGGAAAGAAAATGCAAACACATGTAAGCAACCTGAAAGATCTAGCATGACTTATGAAGAAGAGGAAGAAATGCAACATGATATGTCAAAATTACGAGACCAAGTGCAACAAATGTCACTTGCAAAAAAAGTAACAAAATATAAGATGGATGGTTTAAAGAAAGATGTAGAAGCTAAGATGAATGACATGGAAGCTAAGATGGACAATTTGAAGACAGGCATGGAAAATTTGAAGACAGATTTGACAAATTTTCCACAAGAAATACTTACTAATGGTGAAAGGCTAGTAAAGGAAACTTGTGATGAGAAAAGAATAAATGTTAATCATGATTTCATAGACTCTAACGTTGGATCTAAGAACCACCATATTCCAAAAATCGATATGAGGAAGTTTGATGGCAAGGATCCCGCAACATGGATACTACAGATGGAACAATTTTTCAATCTCAAATAATGTGCAAAACACACAAACGGTACGTATTGCCACTTTATATTTGGAACCAAATCAGTTTGTATGGTATCAATGGCTTTGCTCTCGTAAACAAATTGTCACTTGGGCAATTTTTACGGAAGAATTGACAACACATTATGAGGATACAAAAAGAAACACTTTTTTTAGCCAACTGATAAGTCTCAAACAAAAGGGTTCAATGATGGATCACACTGAGGACTTCCAAAAATTGAACATAAGGGTAAAAGATATTCCAGAAGAGCATAGGATTGATGTGTTCATAGGGACTTTAAAGTATAATATCCAACTTGAGGTTTGCCTTTGGGAACCTGATTCATTAGAGAAGGCATTCATGTTAACAAGAAAAATGGAAAGCAAAATTATGGCAACCAGGAAGCCTACCACTCACGACTATAAAGATGGAAGTGTTGTTGCCCCTAGCCTTCCACGACTTATAAGGTTGACACCACAACAATTGGAAGAAAAAAGAGCAAAAGGGCTTTGTTACAGTTGTGATGGAAAATACACTAAAGGTCATAAGTGTGCAGAGAATAAATTATTCTACATATATTGTGCAGAGGAGGAAGAAAAAGAACAAGAAATGTCAAAAGAAGAGGATATACTCTAGGAACAAACCCTAGATAAAGAAGTAATGAATCCAACCATATCTTGTAATGCATTGAATGGAATTATCACTCCACTCCTTAACTATCAATAATAGAAGGACATATCAAGAAGAAAAGGTAATAGTTGTGATTGGTCAGAAGTACCGCACAATTTTATTCATTGTGATAGCAAGTGAATTTGCTTCTTATATCTCAGCATCGAAGTGTCAAGGTCATGGTTGCCATGGAGAATGATAATTGCTCTAGAAAGTGCCATAATATCAAGCTATCCATGGGAGAATATGTATTGAATAGCCCAATGCTTTCCATTCCAATGGGAGGTGCTGATGTTGTCCTAAGAGTCCAATGGACACAATCCTTAGATACAATAGCTTTTAATTTTCAAGAACTTTTCATGAAATTTTCTATGGAAGGAAAGGAGGTTGAATTAATGGGCATTTTAGGGAAACCAGGAAAGATAATCAGCTCTAATGGTATGACAAAGCTTCTAAAAAGGGAACAAAGAGGTGTAATTGCACAATTATGTTCGCTAGATGTTTCCACATCGAAATCATCTATTTCTCCAGATCTCCAAAAAGTCCTAGACAATCATTCCA